>VUQS01019592.1:2232-15751 GCA_015108495.1 Heterochromis multidens
GTTAGGGTTAGGGTTAGGGTTAGGGTTAGGGTTAGGGTTAGGGTTAGGGGTAGGGTGGGGGTGAGGGGTAGGGGGGGGGGTGGGGGGGGGAGAGGGGGGGGGGGAGGGGGGGGGGGGGGGTGGGGGGGGTGGGGGGTGGGGGACAGAGAGGAAGGGGGGAAAACAGGGGGGAAACTGTTGTTCACAAGCTGTAAAACCTCACATAAACCCAGGCGGCTTTAGCTCGGCTCACCACACATGTTGCAATTAACATGCAATGGCATGCTTCGCTGGCTGGCCTCAAAGGCTGCGCTGTGATGTTAGGTAGCTGGGCATGTGGTGAGCGGTGGGAGTGTAAAGGTCAGTCGGGGCAACACAGATCAAGCATGGAGCTGAGTTCATAGACATCAGGTGGCCAGAAACACAGCATTTTGGGATTTGATACCTTAAAAAAAAGAAATAATTTCAGTCTTGGGTAGTATTGCATTGTTCGATATATGATATATAATTTTGCTTTTGGGTGTAGTCTCTTTTCCTTGAAACTGTCTGTTGTACTTCAGTCGACAGTTTCCTGCATTTTCCAGACTGACTTTGGACAGGGCCCAGAGAAAGGCCTGAACTTGTTGCTGTCAATCAAATTTAAGAACATAAATATACAGTAGCTTACAAGCCAGCTACATTTTTGAACAGTGGAGTTTTGTTTATGATAGCATGCAGCCATACCCTGTACTTAACCCACTGCATTAAATAAATACAGTTATAATCCACAGCATGTCTGCTCTGAATTCTGTTCTATTAAGGCTGTGAATGATTGAGTCGGGGTATAATGCAAAAACCAGATGTTTACCCATGTTTTAGACATGACCTGCAATGACCTTGCATCATCTGCTGTACGCTTATATGCAGCAGTAAGAAAATATACCGCAAAGGGAGAACGGAGGAGGTACGATCCCTGTAGCAGTGCCTAACACTGCCTTTGCTGCTTGCCTTTCAGCATAGAATTCTGTAGGAGCTTTGATGCAAGAAAAGATTTTTACATACATTTAAGCATTTTTTTTAAGGAGTAAATTTTTATTCACCTCTCAAATGCTGTCCAAAGTTGTAGCAGCTTCATTTGTGATCTTTAAAGGAGCTTATAGGCAGATTTTCGCTGTGCAAAGTGAAGCTAGATGTGGCAACCATCAACATGGACGTAGCCACCATGACACATAGACAGTATAAAATATGGATGTAGCTTCCAGGTCGGAAAAATTAAGCCAATGAGGAAATGCCATAAACTTGCTTTTTATCTGAAGGCCACCAGGTGGCGATAGCTGTGGTTGCAAAAACAGCTTTCTGTCTTGACCTCTGTAAACACTTTCCTGCTGAGTTTATGGGCCTAGTCACTTGTTATGGTTCATGTTGAATAAAAAATTAAGACTGTTTTGCAAATTTTGCTCATAGCATGTTTCAGAATGGAGGATTATCTGTGGTATTAGCTCAGACCCCTCTTCGTCACATCCTTTTTTTTGTTTTTCTTTTTTTTTTTGCCACTGAGATAACTGCTAAAACGCTAATTTCGAGGCTTCAGAATGGTACTTCAGAAACCAACGGGTGACCTCACGGTAGCTACGTCATCTTTGTCACCCTCACATGCTAACATCTTATATTTTACAAGCCAATGAGCACATTCTGGTTAATCCTCCTGTCTGACTCTTAGAATGATGATAAGCAGTGTTTACAGAGGTCAAAGAGCAAGGGAACCAAGAGTAATTTGCCGAGACTTCTATACAATTATTACTCTTTTTTTTTTTTAGCAGAGGCGTCACCCCCTGATGGCTATTAAGAAGAATGCAAGTTTAAGACACTTCCATGATGTCTTCAGTTTTCAGACTGGGAAGCAATGTCTGTCTTTTATACTATCTATGGTGATCAGCTAATCTATATAACTTCATATTTAGCATATATATGTGAGAGTAGTATCAGTGTTCTCATCTACTATCAGTGTTGTTTACAATTTAATTGATGCAAGCATCACTCCAGCTATGTATGCACAAAATACTGCTAAGAGAAGTTTTTATTTTAGCATTTCAACTCTGGAAAAATATGATTGCTAAATTTAATGCTGTATTAAATTCCAAGGAAGAATTATGAAGTTTTAAGGTTACACTGGTTATTTGCCAGTGTACACACACAGCTCTCCTGCTTGCTCCGTTCCTGCTCTGACCAGACTAGTACAAGCTGCTGGCCAGAAACACTGTTTCACTGCTCTCTTATCCTTAGCCAAGCCATGTCTCCAGACAGTTTTTATCAGCTCATGAAAACTGCAGCCACGATAAGAAGTATTGGTGGTTACACAGCTGACAGGTCTGCTTGATAGAAGAGAGGGGAAAAAAAAAAAATCCACTAGATTTGGTCACTGCGAAGATTACAGTCCAATTTAAAGAACCACTCACTTTGAAGTTTCTAACTGTTAAGTTAAATTGAGGATAGGGAGAAGGAGATGAGGGGTTGAAAGTTGAAAAAAGATAATGTCCCTTTGTCTTCTCACTCTCTTTCTTCTTTTGTCTTCCCTCAGGATGGCAAAGAATGATGATGATGAAGAGGAGGCAGCCCGCGAGAGGAGGCGCAGGGCACGCCAGGAGAGGCTGAAGAGCAGGGAGAGCGAGGAGCCCAGCGGCCAGCCAGACAGCCTGGTTATGACCAACAGCCACAGGTATAGCAAAACAAGCTCTCTATGATAAATGCTTAGTCCAGCAGTCGACTTCTTGGCTCCCATTATTTGGCTTAACTGAAAAGGCAAGAGAGCACCAGTAAAGTTGGAGTGATAAACGCTCAATGTAATGTCAATCTTGGGGTTTAGGGTGTTGGGGTGCAGCTGTATGGCTGGATAGTCTACTGCCAGAGGTTTTTGTGAAAATACTCAGCTTTAGTAATTTAAGTGAACTAGCCCTTGAAAAAGCCTAAAAGGAGAGGGGCCACAGTGTATTTGAAGGTAAAAAAAATCACTTCTGTGAAGCCTGAGATCCACCAAGACTGCACATAGTTGGTAAGTGCATGTTTTAGCTGAATCTAAATTGCTGACTTTATGTTGCCATAAAATGTGTTTTCCCTAGTCTATCTGTTACTATGTTTTGTTAGAGAGGTCACAATAGCTATGGCAAAAATCGACGCCTATAATGATGATACAATAAATACTACAGCATATACTGACTTCGAATTTAAGCTGGAGAATGTAAGTAAGCAGTAAATGGGTCAGACGTCCACTGTCAGCAAAATAATAACATCCCAGCAGCTATGATGATGCTTGGACTCAGTCTAAGGATGAAGGCTGTGCAGCAAATGATTTAACAGTAAAACTGTGACTGTGTGTGAGTGCTCACCTGTGCAAAGTGTAGAAAAGTCCATATTGTGATTTAGACAGCATGTGAATGGATCCAGTGAAGCTGCAACTAATAAGTAAACTCCAGGGGGAAACTCCTACAAACAGCTAAAAGCAACAAACAGAAATTTAGCATTCCATTAGCATTTTGTGCTCCTCCTGAAACATCACTGTGATGATTATGGACGTGGATTGGTGTTAAAGTGTGGAAAAAGCCTAATATTCAGATCTTATCATGGTGCACATTTTTTTCATAAAAGAGAGGCTTTGAGAAAAAATGTAGGTGAAAGCGTCACACACTAGAAGTTTGAGAGTTGGCATTTCTGCTAATAGCAACTGACTAGTAGACCCCAAACTCGTTTTAATAATGTGCTGGTTGTAGGAAGCATATTAGCCAGGCATGCTAACAATGCTATATTGGACTATTATCTTATGTTTTGGAAAGGTAAAATATGCACACCGTCTGCTAAACCCTTTAAATGAATACAATCGTTGTTACTTTAGCCCCATGGAAAAAGTTGCAGTGATGCAGACAAAAGGCATAACTATTCATTTCTATGCATTTTAAGGCTATGAGATAAATCGTCTTGGCTACAGTGGAAGTGGTGGGTCGCCCTGACATCTAGCCACACAGACACTGCTTTGTGGTCATGAATGTTTCCTCTCTGTGAGCTCTTACGTAGATACATCCTGGGCTGGTCGAACAACAAGGGGATTGTGCAGGAGGATGCTGAGACAGGACCTAGTGCTTGCTAGCCATTGTTGATTGTGCAGATGCAAGGATAATGTTTGGCAGACTTTTAGGTCACAGTAGTCTGAGTCATGCTGTTTGCCTCGAGGTGGAAGGATATTCATTGAATTTTTGAGTTAGAAAATATACATACACTTAGTAACAGGTTAAACCCCTTTTGCCTTCAGAACTGCCTTAATTCTTCATGGCATAGATTCAACAAGATGCTGGAAACATTCCTCAGAGATCAAAGAAATAGCCGAGGCTCAATAAAGCTGATTCTGAGATTTTGG
The DNA here is from genome assembly GCA_015108495.1 of Heterochromis multidens. Taxonomy (NCBI): domain Eukaryota; kingdom Metazoa; phylum Chordata; class Actinopteri; order Cichliformes; family Cichlidae; genus Heterochromis; species Heterochromis multidens. The sequence goes on from VUQS01019592.1 coordinate 6,596, forward strand.
TCCACACTGACATGATAGCATAACACAGTTACTGCAGATTTGTCGGCTGCACATCTCCAGTTACATCTCCTGTTCCACCATATCTCTAACGAGAGATGACTGTGGATTGAGATCTGGTGGCTCTGGAGGCCATTTGACTACAGTGAACTTATTGTCTTGTTCAAGAAACCAGTTTGAGATATGGTGTGTTATCCTGCTGCAAGCAGCCATCAGAAGACGGGTACACTGTGGTCATGAAAGGACGGACATGGTCAGCAACAATCCTCAGGTAGGCTGTGGTGTTTAAATGATACTCATTTGGTACTAAGGGACCCAAAGTGTGCTGAAAAGATATCCCCCACACCTTACATCACCACCACCAGCCTGAACTGGTAATACAAGGATCCATGTTGTCATGTTGGTTACACCAAATTCTGACCCTACCATCTGAATATTGCGGCAGAAATCGAGACTCATCAGACCAGGCAACATTTTTGCAGTCTTCTATTGTCTAATTTTGGTGGTCCTGTGTGAATTGTACCCACATACCTTGGTTGTAAAGCAGTCTGCCCATTTTCATCTGACATCAACGAGGAATTTTCGATTTTTGTAGACATTTTTGGTCCCCAGCGGCTGAATCCTCATGCATTTGGTAATGTTTCACTTTGTGGGTTAAATTTAATGTTGCAGCAACTATTGTCTCGGCATCCAAACACACGAAATATCAGCGTGTTAATTTTATCACTGCATGTTAGCATGCTATCATAGTTAGCATTTAGTTCAGAGCATTCACAGAGGTGTTAGCATGACTGTAGACTCTAGACTATGGCTGTATCGGAGTGTAGAGAATTCCACACCTAAAATCCAGATTTCCATTTATTATAAGGCCTCACCTGAGTTTATTTGAAGAGCTGTAGTGAAGACCAGTCGGTAAAGCCTTTGGTCCACATTCTCTGCATCCTGGCTATAAAGCTGTTTGTAACATTGCAACCACTTTCTGGTAAATGTGATTACACAGGGGTTGTGGCCCTCCACCAGGGATATCTCAGAGGTAACAGAAGATAATGTCATGGATTATCTTCCCTTGCCCACATTTTCATAACAGCTGACGTCTGCTGTGACCTCACCCCTTCCTCCACTTTAACAAGAATACACACAATGTAACATCTGTCCCGTCTCTCTCTCTCTCCTCGTAGTGTCACAGAGACGGTGTCTGTGAGCAGCTCTTATGGAGGCGGTGGAGATGACGAGGACCAAGCCCTGCTGGACCGCATGGCCAAACGCGAGGAGAGACGGCAGAGACGCATGAAGGAGGCGCTGGATAGACAGAGGCAGCTGGACCCCACTGTGACTGAGGGCAACGACAGCACCGCCACGGAGAAAAACAGCGCAGAAGAGGAGAGGCCCTCCTCCTGGCGTAGGGGACGTTACCGTGACAATGACGACGAAGCAGAGAAGACGGCAACCTATAGCTCAAGAAGAGAGGAGGAGAAGGAGCAAGAGGAGCCAAGGGAGGAAGAGCAGGCTGCTCCTGAGGGGGGAGAGGAAGAAGCAGAGGGCGTAGATGAAGAGGAGGAGCAGAAAGTTGCAGTCGTGGACGACAAACCGAGAAGGTCTTACTTGAGAGAACAGGTCAGTTATCAGGTCAGCGTTCTTCATTTATTTCAGCCATTTCTTTAGATGGTGCAACTAATAGTCTCTGCAAATGTGATGCTTGTTTCTGTAGGCGTCAACTGAAGAACCTAAAATGCAAAACAAGGTATGGTCAGGGATTTATTGCCTTTTTTGTTACCTTTGATTTGATCGCTGATCTTTCTTTCAAAGAACTGCTATAATCCTCTTTCATAGGACCTCACTGAAGAAGAAAGACATTTGGTAGTCAGTGAAAGTTCAAATCAGGCCAAGTCATCAAATTCAGAGGCTGAGGAGGATGCAGTAGCATCAGGGGAGGCTGAAGAGGTACCTGAGGATGATAATGTAGATAATTCACCAGAGAACAAGCCTATGTTACTAAGAAATGACAGTGAAGAGGACTTTGAGGTATCTGAGATACTGCAATCAGAAGATAATGAGGTATCATACATGCGGTAAGAACTTCAGTAGAGGTGTGATGCACAGCACATAAAATCTCTTTGGGTAACTTCAGTGTCTAACTAAACAGAAATCTTTAGATGGTAAACCTCAAAAGAAAATCTCTTGATGAGCCCATCTTGTTGACTTGTTGATTTATGACACTGAAATCACCCGGACACCTTGTGCCGTCTAGCGTGGTTTGCAGCATTTGCAAACTGGTGGTAACTGAATCTACGTTTTATGAGGTGCGGTTTGCAGCCATGCGGGCTGACTTTTAAAAAGGTTAATGCTATGCTCCACAGAGTGGTCACACTGTTTTTTTTTTTTTGCATGTCTTCCACCTCAGCTATGAGAGCAACAACACATCACATTGCACTGGCTCCACTCCAACAACTCAGTGAAGCAGCTGAGCAACATTCAAGATATTTGAGGCATCATGTTGTGTAAATCCAGTCAAAAGTTTAAGACCATAGAAGATTGTAATAAAAAGTGACCTAAGTAACTCCCAGCTTGGGTTCTTCAGTTCATTTATCACTTTCATGCATAGGAGTTCACTCTGTTTCAAGTAGAGCTGCACAGGTTTTTTTTTCCCATGGCAGTAATTTCAGTACAAATAGCTGTTGTTCAACAGTTAGAAATTCCTCTACTTTGTCCAGTCAGCCTTGTTTGTAGGACACAAAGAAGCTTAACACGGCATGGAAACTGCACAGCTAACCAGCGTTTTGAAGGTGTAAAAACGTGTTTGATAAAATAGGATATAGCGTGGTTCATGAAGAAGCTATTAAATGTTGGATGTGTTATTATCATCATAAATTTAAATTTCAATGAAAAGTTAAAAATGATTGTGTATGTTGTCAGTCACAGTTCTTATGAAGGACAGATTAGGTCAGACAAAAATGGAAAAAGGAATCAGCTGTAATAGTTGCAGTCAAGTCTAATTTAAGCATCTGAAACCTGCTTAAAAGAGGACGTTGTGTGCTCATATCCATCTCCATATTTTTCCTTTTGAACTCAACTAGAGTAGCTTTGCATCAATCACAGTTAAAAATAACCCCTTATTTATCTACTTATTTCCTTATTTAATCTTTATTTATCCCTTATTTATTTATAAACGCTCACCAACTTTCGTAGTGAAACTTATAAAAGTGCGACTGTCCACCTTCAAAGTAAAAATTGTGCCTCACCACTGAAAACAACACGTTTCAACGTTTCACGTTACAACTTTTACTTTGAAGTTGAAGTTTGTGTCGTTGCAGTTTCAGTGGAAATTGGCGAGTGTTTGCAGACAAGTGTGTGTCTTCCATGCAAACTACAGGCGATACGGCAGTCTCCTTTCAGTTTTTTGTGCAGGGTCGTAAACTTCTTTACAACCAATTTCACCGAGCGACAGCAAACAGCCTCCCGCAGCCACTCGCCAACCAGCTAAAGAATATAAATTTTTCCTTAGTGACTGGCAGTTGCCAACTGGTTGCCAACCGGTCTCTAGGCCTGTATAACTGGGGCCTTACCCTTTTTTGAAATTCAAATTTCTTCTGATTGAATGCCCCTTATAAACAGAGGGGTTACTTGGACATTCGCTAGCCTAATTATCTAAAACTTTGGCTATGTTTAATATGAGCATCCACCACTTCAACAGTATATATAACTGATAAAGTCAGCATTTAACATTGAGATTTCTTGTGTAGTCAGACTACTTTAATGCAATTTGATTAACCTCATGAACTAAAATTTTAATTCTGCAGTCAAGATTTTAACTAGTGTTTTTCTCAGTTTTCTCAGTGTATACTGTAGCTAGTATAAAAAACAATGCTCTAAAAATAAGAATATTTATAGCCTTTCCTCAGTTAAGATTTATATCTTGTAAGACGTTCATACAAGATATAAGATATACAGCATGGTCTTCAAAACTTGACTGGATATGTACACATTACAGAAATAGTAATTACCAGATATTAGACTTTAATTATGTTGTTGATTATGGACAGCAAGTGGAAGAAGGAAATATCCAGCTGGAGACACTCCCAGTGTGATCACATGTTAGATAATCCTTTGTCAGCAGTAATTCTGGCGTGGACGCAGTGTGATGTGATGTTCTGAATTATTTTATTTGGGGTGTGCTCTCTTTCTCTCATGGGACATCACGTGATGTCACATGGTTGAACCTCAGTCACTCTTCAGTCTACCCAGATTTCTACCTACCTTTTTTGTTCAGTGTCGCTCTATGTCTCTTTTTCTGTGTGTGTGTGTGTGTGTGTGTGTGTGTGTGTGTGTGTGTGTGTGTGTGTGTGTGTGTGTGTGTGGGCTGCAGGTGAATGAGCAGGGCATGGCCAGAGAGGAGAGGGAGGATCAGAGGAAGCACAATGGAGGGCTGCATGAGGAGGCAGCTCCCAAACAGCACAGGAAACCTGAGAGAACCCCCAGGTACACAACAACAAAAGCACACACTGTCTCATTGTCACTCTGAGGCCAAACTGGGGATAGCCCAGTTCTGTGAATTATTCAAGCACCTGAGCTGTCAGCAGTATCAGTCAGATTCAGGTCACAGTTTGCTGCTCTCTAATAGGTGAAATATCAAAAAGAGCACCAGAATCCAATTAGTATTTGCAGTATTGGAAAAATATGAAGATTTCCAGTAGTTTGTGTCATCTCACTCTACATATTTTCTGTTTTTTACTACAGACATTTTTCACAGCTGCTATTTTACTATGAAAGAGCAGGTAAACACAGGTGTTACGAATCACAATAATTAAAACTGTGTACCTCAATAAAACACACAAACTTAATTAATGTGACCAGTAACAGCTGCACTTACCTACTCTTTCATGCTAAAATAGCTCTTGTGAAAAAAGGCTCAGTGACAGTTGTTTTGAGCCACCCTTCATTTCCTTATATTATATACTTTCTTGTACTTTTTTTAAGTGGCAATAGTTCTCCAGGCTTTCTTTTAACATTCTTCTTGAAACATTGGCTGATTTTTTACTCATTTTCAGTCCAGTCCTTGTACCTGAGCATTTTCAGAGGAATGTTTTTTGTTTGGTAAGCCACATAAGACTCACCTTTGAATCATTCAAGCATTAAAAAAGGAACCTAACTCAAGGGATGAACCAGTGTTGTGTCTACACATAACAACTTAGCAAAGAAATAATTTTAAATTTTATCTTTAGGCACTTTGTTACTAGCAGCCCATCACAAAAACACATCATTTGTTCCCATTTCTTTAGTTGAATCTACGAAAAATGCCAAAGATAACAGTTTGACAGGCATGAAATAGCTATTTTCCAAAATAGCATAGCTGAACATGGTGTACAGTGTGTCCTTGAAAATTTGAGGAAACTGGACAAGTGGAGGACAAAATAAGTGGCAGACCTAAAAAACTATCTACAGCAGATGTATCTGAAAGACATGTTCTTAAGAAATAGAAAAAAAGTCCGGCAAAGACCTGACACAGGACCTGAGAGATGCATCTGGTCCTTCAGTTGATCCATCACTTTTCAGTGAGACCATAAGAAATAGTCTCGGTGGAAGGGTGGCTGTTAAGAACCCATTTAAGGAAGGGAATCAGAGAGAAAAGGCTGAGGTATGCCAAATTACACAAGAACTGGACTAAAACTCAGCGGCAACAGGTCTTATGGAGTGATGATCCAAATTTTATATTTTTAGTTCAAAACATCATCAATAGGTATGGAGGAGGTCAGGAGAGAGGTACAACAGTGTTTTACAGCAATCTGTAAAACACGGTGGAGGCTCTGTCATGGTTTGGGGCTGGATTTTAGCCAGGGGTGTTGGAAATCTTGTCAAAACTGATGGAATCATGAACACAAAAAAGTGCCGTCAGATTTTGATCCACCGTGCAATAGAACCTGGATAGACTGATTGGCAAACGCTTCATTTTTCAGCATGACAGTGATACCAAACACACTTCCAGTGCAGTAAAAGCATACCTGGAATACTATCAGTCATGGATTGGCCTCCCCAGAGCCTGGACCTCAACATTATTGAAGCAGTGTGGTCTTCACACATGGTCTTCACAGAGAACGGAACAAAAGGCGGCCAACATCCAAAGAAGAGCTTTGAATGTCCTTCAAGAAGCCTGGAGAACTATTCCTGATGACTACTTAAAGAAATTACAAGAAAGCTGCCTAAGAGAGTTCAGGCTGTGTTGAAGAATAAAGATGGTCATATAAAAAATTGCCTTTCAAGCTTGTTAGAATTGTACAAACTCTGTTTTTGTCTTATATACTGTATTTCTATGTATGTTTGCACATGTTTCAGTAAATTGCTGCACTTATTTCACATTTTCCTAGAAAAATATAAAGAAATGAGGGATAGCTCAAGACCTTTGCACAGTAGTGTATTTTTGGAACAGTATGCTGATATATCAGTGCCTCTTTAGTCTTGTCCACTTGTGGAAAAGTACTGCAGTAACTTAATATACTTGACACAAAGGTCAGCTGAAAAGATCAAACTACAAACAACCAACAATCATTGTGACTGAGTGTGAGGAGAAGACAACAGTCCTTTCATAAACAATGACATTATGTACTACATTTTAAAGGAATTTTCTTGTTATTTATTCATAATGTTTTGACAAAAAGGAAGTTATGTATGAGGCAGACATTTGGTATAAAAGTATAGACATGTTGCCTTAGGCTTCTGCAAAATAACTAAAAAGCAAATCTCATTCAGACCGTCAAGCAAACAAGTTTTTTTTGTTCAGCTAGCAGAGCGGTTGTGTTTTTCTGTCACTGGTCACCTGCAGTGAGTTCTCAGGTTGAAACACTGGGATGAAACTTGATACCAGCTGTAACTTTATCTTTGCGAATGTGATTGTATTTGTGTGTTGTGTGCATCCATGAAGGAGACAGATTCTTCTGGTGTGTATTTAAATATTCTTTTTGGATCAAACAGCAACCAGCTTTGCGTCCTGACCCGTGTGCTGATCCGTGGTTTTGTGTGTCTGTCCCAGCCGCAGCAGCGTGCGCTCCCCTGAGCCTTCTGCAGGTGACGACCCAGACGAGGACGCCCGCCTGGAGGCAGAGCGCAAGCTGGAGGAGCTAAAGCGGCGCCGCGATGACGCGGAGAGCGAGGAGTTTGAGAGGATGAGGCAGAAGCAGCAGGAGGCTGAAGCTGAGCTGGAGGAGCTGAAAAGGAAGAGGGAGGAGAGGAGAAAGGTGCTGGAGGAGGAGGAGAGGCAGAGGAAGCAAGAAGAGGCAGAAAGGAAAGCCAGAGATGAGGTGGATTTTTTTTACTTTACTGTTTATCCATGTTTCTACTCTCTGTTTCATCCAATATCTTTGTGAATGTTTTGATCAAGCAAAAATTCACTGTTGCTGTAAAAGTTTGAGCTTCAGGCAAGTGGTCGGTTGACTCACATCTGAGAGTCGTGCTACAGTCACAGTACCGAAAACAGTGGTAGGAGACCAGAATGACCAAAATTATTGCAACCGTGTGCAATGAACTTGTGATCTTATTGCCTTTGAAATGGTTGCTTCGAAGATGGGGACCAGGTCTGCGATCACTTGCAGTTGGTTGCTGTCTTCAATGAGTCTACACAGCAATAAAACAGCAATACGACGGAGTCATGTTGCTATTAGTCTGCTATCAGTTTGTGGCAGCAAGTTGGCAATTACATGTAATCTGTTGTGATAAAATGTTGCTGTCTGCTTACACAGAAATTCACATTAACTACTTACATTCAGATTCCAGCCAGAACCTCATAGATTTGTTCTCATCTATAATGATACCTAAAGATGTGACCATTTCAAGTTCAGCCCCTTGAATGGTTTTGATCTTAGGAAGCGTAGACAACAACTCTTTGCCTTTCGAGAATAACATGAACTTGGATTTGTCTGCATTTAACACCAACTTAAGTTGGGTTAAATGGGACTGAACATCAAAGGCAGACTGCAGAAATCCAAGGGTTTGTACTACTGAAGGAGATGAACAACAGATAATTGTGTCATCTGCATAAAAATGGAATGCAGCATTTGATAAATTATCACAAAGGTTATTTATATATAAAGAGAAGAGCAGTGGTCCTAATATAAAGCCCTGGGGAACTCCTTTGGATACTGGGAGAAAAGAGGACGAAGTCCCAGCAAAGTGGGCAGACTGTGTTCTAGCTGACAAGTAATTTGACAACCACCGTACAGCATTTACAGATAAACCAATATTGTTTAGTCTGTTTACCAAAATGGCATGGTCAACTGTGTCAGAAGCCTTCGACAAGTCAAGAAAAAGAGCAGGACAGTAATTTTTGCAGTCTATTGCATCGATAATGTTGTTCATCACTTTAACAGCAGCAGTTACTGTGCTGTGTTGTTTTCTGAATCCTGACTGATGTTGGGAAAGAATTTAATTTTTGTCCAAAAATTATTTTAGTTGTTCACTAATAAGCTTTTCTAGAACTTTTGCTAAAACACACAATTTAGATATGGGCCTGTAGTTATTAACAACTGAAGGATCCCAAAAAGCTGAATCTGTTCATCTGGACGTAGCGTTTTTTAGTGGGAGAAACGTTTCGTCACCTCTGGTAACTTCTTCAGTCTCAGCTGACTGCAGACTTCCCCAACCTTATAAACAGTACATTTGCATAATGACCAAAACTAGCACCATTGACTAACAATGGGCCATGAGGTCAGTTTCACAATCATTAGTATGCAAATTGTCATGACCATTGATCAATGGCCATGAGTACCATTCACAGAGATTGGGGAATGGCTGCAATCACAGCATTGTAAGATGGTGACAGATGTACCCTTAGGCCCCCTCCTCGGTTCAGAGATGGTCTTTCCCTTTTCAGACAGATTCAGCTTTTTGGGATTCTTCTACCTGGATTATTGAGCATGCATCAAGAAACTGAAGGATCACCTCCTTTCAGCAAAGGGAGAACATAGGCAGATTTCCATATTACAGGGATCTCATTGTTCAAAAGGGCAAGATTAAAAATATAAGTTAGTGGTTCTGCTATAAAATCTGCAGCCAGCTTGAGAAAATAAGAATCCAGTTGATCTGGCCCTGCAGATTTATTTGGATCTAGCAGCTTTAAGGCCCTGTGGACCTCCAGGACATTCAGAGGAGAAAAGCTGAAGGGTTGATCCACAG
>VUQS01019596.1:5270-24438 GCA_015108495.1 Heterochromis multidens
CCTGATAAAATTTTTTTTTTTTTTTTTTACTTGATCAAGAAGAAAAAGTGTTGATATTTGCACAGGACTGTTACGTAGATCTCTACTACTTGCAGGTAAATTCAACTTAATCTTAACCAGTGTTTGGAGTTACATTTAACACAATTGGTGGAATACAAGTTGTGCCAAGTTAAGTCCTTAATTTTGACGTGTGTGAGGACACTGTGAAGAGCAGTAAGTCGTTCTTGGCTGAGATTGCGTTGCTTCATTTATGTTTTAGTTTTTGGTGAATAAAACACAACCTGAGCCACTGAGTTGTAAACACATGGCAGCAAACACAGAAAAGCTTAATTACAGCAAAATGTGTAACATTTCAGCTAAAGCCCATATGCTTGGAAATTGAATTTCCTTGACATGCCCCATTCAGGATGCAAAAATAACTACTGAGGATTGTAGCAGAGAAACAGGTGTTTGTATTGTGTATTTGTCCAGAACAGTACCGAAAATATTCTGGAATAGCACTTAGTAATTAGTTTGATACAGAGTAAACAGAACAAAATACTGTCTGTCTCAATGGGTCTATCTGGAAAGACAATATATACCTTGTCTTGTGTTTTGAACAAATAAAGATAATCTCTAAATAAGGTGCATTCACGTAAATATACAAAGTGATTTTGTATTAACTTAACCTCATTACATTTGCATCTGCTGAGATTTCCTTTTTTTTTTTTTCACTGTGGCAGATAGAAGCAAGAGCCAAAAATACAGGAATTGCATAACATTGCTGATCAATTGTAAATGACTGAGTACTGGAGCACAAAATCAACTGCTTTGCTCACATTGGTTGATTAAAAGCAGTCTGCAAATAAAAACATGCCACATTTAATTCAGTTTGGAGTGAACTGCTACCTGTAGAGATGATTTAGTTGCCTTATGTCTTACCGTCCCTGATATCAGGGCCCCTGGCACGTTTAAAATGCCTGACTCCAGGTCCCAACAAGGCCATTTCATGTAATAGTAGTAGTATTAAAATTATATATGTTTTATGTCTTATTTATAGACATTACTGGTGGAAGTAGTGTTGACTTTACCTGCAGAAGAGGAGTCATCATGGTCAGAGCTCAGGTACCCATCACTCCTCCTCTCCGGGGTGCTGCACCCGGAGCCTCGGGAGGGTCTGCGATGAATGTGGGGGAAGGACGGTGACAGTCTACCATCGTCGGAGTCAAACTCCCTGCTGTGACGGAAAGGCCGCCGGTTGTCCCGGTGAGCGCTGGAAGTCTTCTGACCGTCCCTGCCCGCAGTCTTGGGTGCCAACAAGTTATTCCTGACGAAATTTTCATTCAGCTCCAGATCCTCATATTCTCGGTCGCTGCCCTCCTCGTTGTCATTCGCTCGAGAGACAATGGCAGGGGCCGTGTCCCCTCTATAAAAGCTGGGCTTCTGTGGCGGGACAGGGATGGGGACTGGCTTGCCCATCTTGCCGCTGAACCTGCCCCGCTCCCGGCCGAAGGAGCTGGTGAGCCCCGCTGTGTTACTACCTGCAGCGTGGCGCTTCACGCCTCCGGAGTCCGACAGCTTCATCCTCCCCTCTTCGCGCTCAGCGTCCCGCCGCGGCGGTTTCCTAATATTTTCCGTCTTAGAAAAGGTAGACATGTCAGCGTTAAAGTTTTCATCTTTCCCTTCAAACCTTTCCGGGTCGTTTCTCTTCTGTCTAGCCATGGTGGTCTCCAGGTAAATCACCTTGAATTTCTCCTCCGCCAGAGCCTTCTGGAGCCTCTTCAGGTGGGCTTTGCATGTCTCCAGCTCGGTCTCGATGTCCTCTACAGAGTTCAGGTCCATTCGGGGTACTTCTCCGTCGGGAAATTCTTTCCTCCAGTGTTTTGCAAATTCCTCCTGCTCCCACATATTGATGTTCACGCAGGGCTTTCCGGCCGTCGCAGTCTTGGAGCTAACTGTTGTCTTCACCGACACTAATCGGCGAGGCTGTCACATATATCCACGTTCCCTTCTCACTTGTTTTCCAAAAAAGAAAACCAAATAAAAAAAAAAAAAACGATGTTAACTTGAGCAGTTTCTGACCATCTTGCACCTCCTACATATAACTGGCGCACGGCGCACGGCGCACTGCTTTGCGTGTGATGCAGATAACAAGTTTGCCACTACGCTGAAAAGTTTCGAGACTTCCTGTATCCAGACGTGCTGCATTCATGTGTCGCTGGGAGAATTGAAGTAACAACTGTTTAACGGCAACAGCATCAAATCAGTGCAGCGGATTTTTAAGTAGATGTGAGCGGTATAGCATGGTGGCAAAAACGGGTTCAAAAAAGGTTAAAGGAACAGCAAATATTTAAAATCAGTTATTAGAGAGATAAGGACAGGATTTATAAAATAATAATTCCTTATTAATGGTTTCACATCTATTGCTCACACTATATCTCCGGATAAACTATGCAGTTTTATTTGAACACTAGATTAATTTTCATACCATATATAATATATTTTAAAAATCCGACAGCACATGAATGCAACACGCACCGTTTGAGGAGTCACTGCTCTGAGAAGAACCACGATTGGTGGTGCACATTTTAAACTAATTTAAAATAAACTATATTCCAGATAAAGCTTTGGTCTGTTATCAGTCTCACAACTGAGTTTTTTTTTTCATAAAAGAAATTCACATTTATTGGATTAGAAAGAAAATTAATTATTTACACATTCGTCTGATGGTCAGAGACTCCAAGGATCAGGCTTCTTACCTGGGTTGTAAAACGTGAATTTATGTAAAAATTTGTATAATGCTGACAGTTGTTTTTGCATTTTCCTATTACTTGTTTGCCGTGCACCTAAACTACAGGTCTATTTGATAATATGCATCTTTGCCAGTTCAGTCAATTTTGAACAAACACAACTGATCTAAATATACTGTCACCTCGAGTCTGTTCTGTTTGTGGCTTTCTGTTTCAGCCACACTGTTGGCCTGCTGTAAAAAGATGCAAACGTTTTGTTTTGGTTTTAATCTCATCATGACATATTTGAAAAACTTATCATGACATCCAGGAAGCACAAAAACCTGCAAGTTGCTTTGAGTGCCACAAAAAGAACATTTAAAACCTAGATTCAGGGTTCCTCCTGATCTAGATCCATTTCTCTTTATGTTTTTAAAATTTCAGCTGCATACACAGGCATTTCCTAAAGCTGACTGACCAGCATGCAATGTTGCAGATCAGACCTTGAAAGCAGACTGATGTTTGGTTTGCTTCCCTATAGCTGCAGGTTTCGGTGGTTTGACATTAAGGAAGGGACGGATATGCTCTTTTTTCAGGTAACTTGTTATCAGTCTGCAGAGGAAACAAATATACTGCAGGCACCCATGCACAAGAATCTTTTACAGGCATTTATCTCTTGTCATAACTTCAAGCAGATAAACATCTTCATTCTCTTGCTCGTTTTCATGTCTGCCAGTTTATAACTGCTGAACAGTAGGTTGAAAAATGGTCAGCTTGATCCACCATCTTGATTTGCGGCACAGCAGACAAACATTTATTGGACATTTAGCTGATAAATCATTAAGCATGTCTTATTTTGAAGACTTTCAATCACTGTGATTCTCATATTAATAGAAATCATCTCTGGGTGACTCATCTTCCATAAAGAAGTAAACCTAAAGCATGATTATTAAGAATCATGCAGCTCTGTCCTCATAATAGGAAAGATCTTGGTAAGAAGCCAAGCAGCAGCCTTCCAGTAAAATAGAGCGTAACGCTATACAACAGAGAAGAAAGTTATCGCTGCAGACAGAGAGGGGAGGGTGCAGGCAGGGATGGGTGCTTGGTATTTTTGAGTGGCCATTTGGATACCTGCCCAGAACTGAAAGATCATTCTCCTGAAAGCTTTCAGTGGCCATTGATCAGCACTCGTTGCAGGCCTAGAGGCCTGTATTGGGTTACTGTAATGAATAGTCTACAAAGACTATGACCAGCCGTGTAACTGGATTACTAATCACAGGCCTGATATGATATAGAAAGCTTGAAATGTGTGCACATTTCTGGTTAGCCTACAAGTTTTCATTGTAGCCTATGCTTTACTCGTGTGATTGTTTAAAATCAGTGAAACAGAAGCCTAACAAGTTTGTTCAGTGTGTTATTCAGTCAACAGATAATGACTTGGCTGGGACAATGGTGCAGGAGGCTGTCCACATAGTTAGAATTCTGTTTTCATTACATTTCAAAGCCACAATCATGCCTACATGTACTGCATTGACCAGAGGTTCTCAGTAGATAACCAGAATGAAACAATGGAATGAAATGCATGGTAAATGTGTATCCTGTTGTATTGGTTTTTTTTTGTGTGTGATATAGTCACAGCTTAAATAACACCTCCAGCACAACAAGCTGTAGGTATGCACTCTGTGATATTATCCAACCCTTCTTAGTTAATATATTCTTAAACATTTCCACACACCTCTCAGTGCTCCATCACCTCAATTCAAATCCAGATGCCCTGGATTCCTGAGACATTTAACTTTATAACAGCTCTTTGCTGCCACTGAAGAAAAGGGAGACACATGAACAAAAAAATCCAGCTATGCCATAATTCTAGCATGTACAGTCACTGAAATACATCTGGTTGCCTTCTATAAATACTGAACAGTGGATGTGTAATCTACTGTATATGTATACAAAATATATTAAATTCAATTCAATTAAATTTTTATTTATATAACGCTAAATCACAACAACAGTCGCCTCAAGGCGCTTTGTATTGCAAGGTAAAGACCCTACAATAATATAGAAAAACCCCAATAATCAGATGACTCCCTATGACCAAGCACTTGGCGATAGTGGGAAGGAAAAACTCCCTTTTAACAGGAAGAAACCTCCAGCAGAACCAGACTCAGGGAGGGGCAGCTATCTGCCATGACCGGTTGGAGGTGAGGGGAGGAAGACAGGACAAAAGACACACTGTGGACATATATGGCCATAGTGTTGCGGTAAAATGCAGTGTCAGTAAGCCCCCATGTTTTCAGATGTGATATTCTGGGTCCTACCAGACACAATGATTGTTAAAAATCACACAAATTTGACTAAGCTTTGATCTCATCTACGCAATGTGTATAGAGGTCAAATGTGTTCAGAATCTGTTACCAAAGTCTTATGTCAGAGGAGTACTTAAATAGAAAATGAAGGGACTGAAAGTGGACATTCTTCCAAATATATAAAACATAACGAAGGTTCAAGCAGATTTGAAAATACCATACAAGTGGAGAGCTGCGTTTTTCTTAGTAGCTCACCAATTCTGTTATCAGCACAGCTACTGTAAAAGTAGGTAAATTCTTGTGACACACGAAGGAGCCAAACAACCAGCTCTGACATCATGCCACTGGCTGCACCCTCCAGTATATTCTATGTTGCACCACAGTGCATCGTGTAAGGGACTTTAATCAGTGGTTGTATGACGCCCTCCTGTGGCTGCATGCCCTACAGGCTAAAACGAGTATGAGTCAAAACAGCACACTGAGTAAAATACACCATAGTACAATATTTATTGATAGGATAATTTCCACAGGACTTCTAGTACAGTGAATGTCACTAATCATAGAAATGATTCTAACAGATATATTGCTTAACATTAAAAATAATTTACTCTAAGACCAAAGCGAGACACTTTGGGACAACATAATGATGAAAAGATTAAAAATTAAAAATACATCTTCTAGGATTCAAGAAGTTCTATATATCCCTTTAAAAGAAACGTACAACACAAGTATATCAAAATAGACAAATATATTATAAAACACATTTCATTTCACACTGCATCTGGTTTGTGTGGAATAGAACTTATACTGTGATTTTTTTTTCATCAAAGTAATATATTGTTAACCAAGACATAAAAATCTACAAAATCTACTCCAGATTTGTTGTGCAACTGTCTCTGAAATCTCTGTTAAGGCAAAAAAAGGACAGCACCACAGATGCAACCAACAGAGTTACAGGTAGGTAGTATCAAAGGCCACAAAACAACCCCCCGACCCTTACACATGATACAAATATATTTTCAGAAAAAGACAAACATCTACAGTTTGAGTCAAAAGTTGCAGGTGAATATCCTCTACACAGCCTTCCTGAGCAGTAGTAGGAAACTTAAAAGGAGTATTTATAATGATTCAGAAGCCATCAATGATTAGGCCTAGTCTTTAATATAATAAAAATCTAGTTGATTTAATGTAAATATGTACAATATCATAAATACTTCTCACAATAATATACTAGTCTTCAGATCAAAGACTTTCACAGTGCCTCCACAAATGTTTTTTGCATAGTTAAGTTATTTTCTGATAGTAATTGCATAAAAACCTAAACCAGTTTGTAAAAGATGGTATCTAGTCTGCAGGATTTCTGTCATTTGCAAACTGAGCAAAGTGCAAAATCTTTACACAGATTGCTGCTGTGGCTAATACATATTCATGATTTCTGTTAGCCTTAAGGAACAGTTTTTCATGCTTTTATGATGGCACTTGCTACCAAGGTTTCTCGCCTGGTGGTTATAAATGCCTGTTGTTTCTCATAATAGGCTGCCTCGTTAATAAAAGTGGGATAGACGGTCCCGGAGCCTTGGTAGTGGATAGTTTTTCCATCAAATGTCTGGAACATTGGGTCACCAGGGTTCAGAGGCTCCCAGTCACAGTCCTGCAACAACAACAAGCAATAGCCACAGGGAAAGTAACTCGAGTATGTTGTTTAAACTAAAATAATGCATTCTCACGTCAACTAAAGAAGTCTCATTTCCTCTTTAAAGTAGCATATTTATAGACTCAACAGTTCAAACGTGATATAGGGCTAGAGATTGAAGGCAGGAGTAATTCAAAATTTGAATATTTACCTGCAGGTTGGGGTGCACCATGGCTATGATGTTTCCATTGGCATCTCTGGGGTAGTCGATCCTCTCTAGGACCCGGAAAACTTCAACTGTACAAGGAGGGAACTCCACACCTAAAGAACACAGAAAACAACAGAGATACTGTATGTGTGTAGATTTGGATTACATAATGAAAGCTGGAGTTCGACTGAATTTCCAAAGAGAGTCAACAGCCCCGGGCTTATAACAACCTTAACAAAAGAATAGATTTGAATAAACATTTAAACAATATTTAACAACATTTCTCAAGTCCTTAGAAGAGTATAAGAGCTATAGTAGGTTGAAGTCGAGACATTTCCTACACAAACAGTACTTCAAACACTGATATTAAGTCAGTGCTAACTTTAACCTTCACGTGGAATTCAAACACCACTCTCCCAGGTGAAAGTCCTCTGCTTCACCTGGTGGTTGTCAAATTGATGGGAAGCTTGTCAAAAAACCTCTGAGAAACACTGGCTTAACCCGCTGAACCAATGCAGCTTGCTTCCTATGTGAACTTTTCTGTTTTTTATACTACTATATCATACTTGAGTAGCACTGTGGTGCAGTGGTTACCACTTTTGCTTCACAGCAAGAAGGTCCTGGGTTCAAATCCAACAGCCAACTGGGGCCTTTCGGTGTGGAGTATGCATGTTCTCCCTGTGCCGGTGTGGGTTTTCTCCAGGTATTCTGGATTCCTTTCACACTCCAAAGATATGCTTGCTAGGTTAACTGGCAATTCTAAATTGGCTGTAGGTGTGAATGTGAGCGTGAATGATTGTTGGTTCCTCTACGATAGACTGGAGAACAGGCGTACCCCAGCTTTTGCCCTGAGCTCCAGCTCTCCCACAACCCTGAATTGGGTAAGCGGAAGAAAAAGGATGGATGTATTTATAATAGTTGTCTGGTCTTTATAAAACTGTGATTGGCCAAAGAAATCCCGAAGCCTGAAAACAGAGCGCAGAGGAGGTGCATCAGTGGAGTTCCCACCAAAAACATGTTGCCTACCCCTTACTTTGATCAGCTACGTATTAAAATGCAGCTTTCTTATGCAATTTAAACAAGTTATTTAAACGTCAGAAAGAAAGTGTTACTTAGAGGGTGGAGGGAAACTTTTGGTGCATTCAGGGAAAAAATAAACATAAAAGAAGCAAATAGCTGCTCGAGGTTAACATGCAAACTCAAGACAAGGCTAACACACAGACACTATGGTGATATAATGCATACTGTCTTTACAATTACTCATGTAGGTTTTTTCACTCTGGACCACAGTAGTGAACTTACTAATATTTTAAAACTTAGAAGAAAAAAAAATAGGGAATTGTGATGTCATGAATGAAAAAAAATATCAATCAAGATGGGTATAAAATATGAAATTTAGATTTTTACATTGAACTAATGTCACTCAATAGACAAGATTGTTCCAGAGGGATTCGTTCAAACCAAAGTGCCCTTTGTTCAGCCTTAGGAATTACACAGGAGGTTTGGTAACGATTGGCAGAGCTCACACATTAGGTAACTGTTTCACCTGCACTGAGCTTTATTCATATGCAAGTAACAGAGTGGAACAGGAAGGACAAATGCTTCAAGAGTCATAGTTTCCCTACTTTATTGGAGGCTATCCTTCCGAGCGAGTCATTTCAACAGAAATGCCTTGTATAGTTAAAGGAGTTGTTTCTTCATGCTGTTCAGCTTCAAAGCACAGGAACACCGCTTCATCACCATGCCAGAACATTCATTATCACCAGTGTGGTCCTAAGACAGAAGACTACCACCCCAGTGCCAGCCAGACCCTAATGACATGGAAACTGACCAACTCCCAGCTAGCAGGCCTTTCAACAGCGGGACAGTCAGGGAAAACCAACAGAGTGCAATTTGAGCTTGGCACAGACTGCTTGTTTACCTAAAAATAAGAGGGACGTGCTGCCTTGCACCTAAACATGGAAAACACTGTTCCGTGCATTAGGGAAGAGAAGGGGCTGAGCGGAGGCGTGATGAGCCAGATGCAGATAAATTTAGAGATCTAGGAGTAGGTACATCTGGATGAGTCAGATGGTCCCCCATGGGCACTTTGTCACAAAATGTTTCTCATCACAGGGATGCTGACAGACTGTAAACAACTTATTTTTCGATTATATAACACATTATGAATCACATTTGTTGTTTGTGAGCCCAAATTCTAAACACAGTTTAATACTTTGTAACTTCTTTAAGAGATAATTCAGAAGTCATTTATTCACCAGATTCGGCTGCATTGGTATAATCCTTTAAAACCTTGTGACACAGCCTGCTGTGAATGCTATGTACTGTAGCTAAATGTAGCTACAGCTTAACATTTCAAGTCTTACCTTCATTAAACAGTTCAATGAAGTCCAGAGAATGTTTCAGTATCACTCGCATAGCCTCAAAGATGTTACTTCTTAAAACACCTTGAGGCTGAGGACCCACTTCCAGACCTGCAAAGAAAACAAACAAATTATCCATTTGCAAATAAAAGAGATTTTCTACCAGCTGACGTATACCCAAATTAGATATGTTGAATATTATGTCTTTGGCTCATTGTCCAAGGTCAGGGCTAGTTTGGATGGTCAGGGGTGGCACAGAGTACAACAACAACCAAACTTGACTGTATTCCAGTCCCTGCTCTACAAGAGTCAGTAGACAGTCATATAATTGTTAGTTGTATATAGTATATAGTTGGCATGTTTGAGAATTATAGCTACACAGGAAACAGACACAAGACCCCGGGTTTCATTTAGGAAACTGAAACAACTACGGTGGCATTTAAAAAAACCACCAAGAGATTCCCAGTGACCACAAAGAGATGCAAAGCGATGAGAAAGGATGGCAACAAAGTGATGAAAAACGACAGAGGCAATCAAAAACAAACACAAAGAGACAAAAAAGAACTACAAAAAACTGCAATACGACCAAAAGAAGTAAAATAGTTAAAAAAAAAACAAGTAAAGAACTGGATTAATAATTAATCAGCAAATTAAAGATTAAGAAATGATTCATACTGTATATTTTAAGATGGGCAAAATGTAATGCATATAAATTTTCTGTTCATAAACTATATACACTATATACAACTTTACAACACGCATAAGATCAGTGTACAAGTGCTGGTAATTATATTTGTTGTTCTGTACACTGTTGTTAGTGTATAAAATAAGCTAAAATCACCACAAACCTGACCACATAGAGACACCATACAGCCAAACTGCACGAAAAAGGCCACTATGAAGAGCTGAAAAATAACAGCTTGTTTCATAATGTGCTCAATATTGTTCAGAGTTTGAACCCCCTTCTTTAAAACTGTGCCCTTGGTTTTCTTAATCCACCTCTGCCACTGTCCACAGACACATTTGGCTGGACTACAGAGACTCACCAACAGGGTGCTTGGCTACAGAGCGTGAAGTGGAATATTTCAGAAGAGGATGTTCATTCAGCAGAACGAGACAACTAGCTGGAGAGATGGCTTTCTGTAACACAAAATCAAGAACAACACCATATGAAAGCAGATAAAAACACACAAATGCTGTGTGACACAAAGGCACACGCAACACACTAGCCAGCTGTGTTAGGATTGGGCTCGACAGAATGGAAAATTAAATCCGCACCAACTCATGCTGGACCAAATACGACCATGTGCAGAATGAAGTTTAGGCTGGTAGGCTGTCTTGGTTGTCAGTAAAGGTGGTTGTCTTCATCATTAAATATAAAAGTTGTTCTTCTGAGATTAAACTGGCAGTGGTTCAGATCATCTGTCGAGGGGTAAATCTATTAAACTATAAGACAAAGTATTCAGTACAGTACTATACCCGAACACTTTTCTACCTTGTGTATTCGTGTGTATTATCACCAAGCACAAGCCTCTAAAATCATAGCATCTAAACCTGAGGCATTTACTAAGACAGTGAATATTTATGAAGGCTGTGCAATGAGTCATTATGTAACTGATGTCTGTGTATTGGTGGGGCAGTTTGTAGTTTTAAAACTTAAGAATGCATTTCTCATGAGTTCTCTTGCTTAGGATCAACAAGAAATATGTTGTTTTTGGCTTCAATTTTTCTCCCTGTTGGTGTTTACCATGCTTTGTTTTTAAGAACAAGAAAATAATGCCCCAGCTGGCATTTTAAAATGTAAGTGAATGTAATGCTGTGCAGAGTTTGGTTAGTATTTTTGCCATGAACCAACGTGCATGTTTGAGGTTGTATTAATCTGCCAAAGCAAATTATTTATACAGATTTGCTGTCACTGAAGCATTCCTATGAGGGATTTAAATAGTGTAAAGCTGTCGTCACACATGCAATGTATCCCTAAACTATTCTAGACAGATCTTTGACAAACACCAACTCTGGACAATGTCCCAGTCTGATTCTTTGATATGATAAAGATAACCCTTCTGCATAAAAGATATGCTGAGAGGTGGAGAAGGTTGCTGTTTGCCTCACTGACTCTGTGATGATAAACTTTCTTTTCGACCCAAGCTAAAACAATATCCGACACTCACTGCGAAAAGTGCGGTTAATTATTCAGGTTGTATTTTAGATCATTAGCTCATGTGGCACTTAAAACACTTATCCAATTTGGTAGCAGCGAAGCAGCCCTGCGTTACAGTGAAGTATTAAAAATTCTGGCTGGGGATCTAGCTCAGCGTCATGTCGATTATGCTGAGACCTTCTGGTACAGCAGTTCTCCACAATAAATTAAAAACATGCTGCGGACTGCTCTCAGAACAAGCTTGTTAGTGTCACATGCAAAACTTTCTGAAACATTCAGATCTGGGACAGTTATGAAGTCCTTGTTCTAACAGTGGAAAGGAGAACTGTTTGAATTAAGTTAGGTTTCAAAAATTATACATTTTTGTCACACCACAGAATATTATAATTACAAAACAACACTTGACTAATGATATTCCCTTTCAGATAAAAAACTTCCAAGGGCAAAAAAAAAAATTTTTATACACTGCTGCAGTGCTCTGAAACAGTGGTTTTACATTTTTGTTTGATCAGTAATCAATTAGAACCCTTTTTTGTTGCTCTCCCTAGTCTATTAAGTTGTTTTCGTTGCATGTGTTTGTGTTTTGGTCTGTTTTGCTTGGATTGAACATCTGGCATCTCCCCCAGTTGTCCCTTGGGAGGCCCACACTGAAGCAATAAAAAAATAAGCATTTAGCTCTCTCATGTTTTTTTTTTTATCCTCAACAATGTAATTATAGGGGAGTTCAGCTGTATTTACTTAATACTGTCTGACAAATCCGTCTTCTTAGGGAGGCACTGAACATCCCTAATGGTTTGCTTTGAAAAAGATAAAGAAACCATCTCCTAAGGCTCATCTGGGAATTTGGCTGAGAATACAAAAACAGGCATCCCTCTGGTGTATTTGGATGGTTCATCCTCTAAATGAGCCCAGCATGGATAGGTAAACAGGTCGTTCTACTATTTAAATACCTCAACTAAAGCTCTGTAAACAGATCTGATGCAAAGGTCTGCCTTAGACAGAGGTCAGAGAAAGACATAGGTTAGGAAGCTGACCTACAACTCATGTTTCCCCACATACTGCATAATGTGCAATACAGACTGTAAGTGCAACAAAATGCAGTGATATTGTACAGTTATCACTAATGCCTGCTGAATGCTAATAAATGTCATCTATAATTTTGACTCTCTGCAAATGTAATGGCAGGACCTCATGACTGTGACTGTTGCAAATAGACTGCTCCTAACCAATAGGCCATTTTTGCAGGGATGATTGCCATGTGGAAGTACACCATATAATCATATATAACATAATAAGCTTTTTACATTTAACCCTCATTTGATTAAAAAAATTCTGGAAATGTTCACTAATAAAGCTTGTAGGTCATTACAGTTTAAGAAGTGGTTAAAATGTCTCAATGGTTGTAGAGAAATGGTTCCACAAAATTTCTGCTCAAATAATAGTAGTTACTGGATGTAACTCCAGTTCTGTGAGTATCTGTGTAGCCCCCTAACATGTTTCACCACTGTTTGTGTAAGATGGCCAGATTTTAGGCTGTGGTATCTCCGCCCCTTCTCCTAAGTAAGCCATACAGTATACACGTGTGCTTGTGCTCCAACATGTATCCTCAAGGCTGCTACCTTTATGTAGTTCATCATCTGCAGATTGAAGTGGTCTTTGGAGCTTTCCAGAATCAGAGTGCAGCCCATGTTAGATGTCGTGTTGTGAAGGTCAAAGATGACATCGTAGGCCTCTGGGCTTCCTTTGGGACCAAATATCCTGTTGATTTCCTGGGCTCTCTGCACTTCATAGGGCAGGTCATCTCCTCCTGGGGCACTGCAGGGTGTGTGCACACACATACAGCATGAGAGAGCTGCCACAAGCCTAATCATTCACATCTTATCACACAAGTCAGCTCAAAGAACAATGAAGCATGTTACTTATTTACACAAGTGTGTCCTACATGTAATATTTTAACCTAACTGTTGGCCACAAGGGAAAAATCTAGTATGTGGAGCTAAACTGGAGACTATGTACAACATGGAGCAAACATTTCTGGTAAATATTTGACTTTTTACACAACACTCCACACGTAGAAGGCAAGAAAACCTCATGGGCAAAGTAATGGCAGCCATAGAGTCAACGCTGGGAAGCAAAAGCTGTATTCAGTAGGACAGTGGCCTCCTTCTGTCAAAGTTAAGAAGAAACTGTATTCATTTGCTCCAAGTCTTAGGATCTTTCAGAATTGTATTTTGCCCCTAGGCCTTGCTCTGACCAGAGAGTGAGTGCTGCCCACTTTCATGCTCTTTTAAAGCATTTCAAAACACCCACTATTCTAGGGCATTCTCCAAGCTATAGCAGAATAGCACCTCTGCTGTCTATATTGTTTTGCCTCTCTCACATCTGTCATGTATTCCCGGTT
The DNA here is from genome assembly GCA_015108495.1 of Heterochromis multidens. Classification (NCBI taxonomy): domain Eukaryota; kingdom Metazoa; phylum Chordata; class Actinopteri; order Cichliformes; family Cichlidae; genus Heterochromis; species Heterochromis multidens. Next base: position 19,054 of record VUQS01019596.1, read on the forward strand.
TTCAGAGACTGTCCGGTATTGTCTGGACAGTCTCTGAAAAACAGCACACAAGCACAGTGTAAGCAGCAGCTGATAAAGTGGACTCCAACATTCATCTGAGGGGTCAAGCAGATGCTAAATTTGAGGAAGAGCAGAAACATCATCCTATTTAAGTGGGAGAAAGAGACATAGTGACAAGCTGTTTTTAGAAAGAGTCTCTAACTGGTTAATCTTCTTATACGTTGCCTTCAGAGAGGCCAAACAGTGAACAAGCTGGAGAGCGCTGAGAAGATCTTTAAACGTCAACTAATGCTTGCATGATGAGGCTGGAACACTTCACTCATTCGGTTTGAGCTCTAAGCATCACTTCAGTTTGACCACGAAGAAATCATGTAATAATATCCTGTAGAGTTTATGTCACCTATATGTGAGGCAGGCAGCACTCAATTAATTTACTTAAGTAACACCACCATTAAATAATAAAAAGCATTAAATACAAAACTAACTTGCACTGACATGCTGGTTGGTGGTGCTAATTATACTCCATTATAAAGGCATCAAAACTATATGTTGCATAAATGACAGGATATTTTTCATTGAGAAATTTAGGGAAAAACACCAACAGTTAAGCAGCATAAATTTTAAATACTTAAGAAAAGTGAAACACCTTAAAATTGTACTTCAGTACAGTACTTGAGTGAATGTACTTATTTCGATACACACGACAGAAATGTGAGGGATACGACAGTGTCACACCAGACAAATACACACTATGACAACACTGGGGATGTTTGTATGATTAATGAATAGATGCTGTTATCAAACCACATTTCTAAATAGGCTGCCGTGTGTGTTCGCGCACACGGATTACAAGAGCCAGCGTTTGCGTAAGACTTCGTTTTCCGCTGTAGTGCGCACGATAAGGAAAAAAAAAGCGTCTTAAATCATTGGCAGTTTGGTCACGTTCCGCTCACGTTTTTCCTGCAGGCCGACAGTCAGCTGAAGTTCGGGAGGAGGGGACATGCTGCTTTGCTCTTATTGGCAGAGGGGGGCACGGAGGGGGAGACACGACTGATGGTAAATACACACACCAAAGCGTACCTGTGATTGTAAGGGTTTGATGGGAAAGTCCACGTGATAAATCATATTTTAAAGACATGTGCAGCCTCTTTCTTACGGACACATTTATATGTCATGCTGTGTTAACCATACTGACTCATTTGTCCGGTAGAGCGCACACATGCCATCAGCTATGCCAATAATATTGCGTAATTGTGCGGTCATTACATTTTTCCACGAACTGTATTAGACATCTTCAACTGCTGGGTTGCGATTAATTAAGACACCATCTAGAAAGCGTATGTGTCCTTTCTTTAGCTGATGGAGTTTAAAATGAACCCACTAAGCTCTGATGTTACATGTCTATGTGGATCCATGCCAGTAAAAAGTTTCTATTCAACATGTAGTTTAACTTGGCAACAGAACAGAGACTCTAGCGGCGTATTTACCTGAGGTTTTCTGGGGTGAAGGCTCGGTTCAGATCCGTGTCTACATATCTGGTGCACTTCTCCACAGCCTTGGGATTGGTGATAAAAGGTATGGCCTCGACTCTCTTCCTCTGTATTTCGGCGCTGTTCTTCATCCACAGGTTTACAAGCGTCACGCCTGACATCTCGTTTCCGTGCGTCCCTCCGAAAATCGCCACTCTCCTCGCCTCGCTGAAGCGCGCTGTGTTGTTATACGAAGACATGCCTGGGTGGCAGAAACTGTGCAGAGTGTGGATGAAGACACGCTGATCTCCGTGGCGTCAGGAGCAGAGGAAAAGTTTTCCAGCTTGGAGCTTCGCAGCCTCGCTGTTTAAATGCCTGTTGACGCTACACACTTACGTAACGTGCCCGCTGGCTTGCTGTGGTCAGTCACCGTGCGTAAAATGAGATGAGCTGAACACGGACAACTCGGGTTGCAAGCGAAACTCCTGTTAACCAGGTTCCTCCCACTGTTTACCTGTCACTGTCAGAACTATGGACAATACGGGTTTCCGGTGAGGCTATTCCAAAATAAAATGTAATTTACATACTTTCGCTTTTCAGTCAGTCATTTGAAGAGAGACGTTGAGATCCAAAAGTGGCCAGTGGTATCTCGCTCCCGGAGTTGTGGCATATGCCGATGCTGTGGCTGTCGGCCGCTATTCTCAGCCGGTCAGCCGGCTACCTTTGGCTGGTCAGCCGCTTGTTAGTCGCTGCTTTTCAGTCAGCCTTGCTACTTCCTGTCTGTTAACTGTATATAAGACAGATGTTTGTGAGCAGTTTTTACACTGCGCATGATTTAGGACTACATGAATGTTTCTATCAGTACCACTTGAAGTTTGCTTTCTCGTGCATGAGAATGTGGTTAAAGTTACTTTTGCAGCAGTTTGTTTATTTACTGAGTAGGAATAAAACACAGACTATGTGGGCAGTTTAATTTTTCTTAACATTAAATAATGCCGCTGAGTTCTCACACACCATGGCTTTCATTGTTCTTTATTAGACATTAAAAAGAAACAAAAAATAAATAAAAAGGAAACTCAGACATCTTAGTTATAGATTATTTTGATGTAAAGTGTCATAATGTGATTGACAAACCTTGTTCTCTGGCGGTCAGCTGCTTTTGGGGACTGTATGCCACTGTTCTAAGATGGTATTCCACTTGTACTGTAAAGACACATACAGCTTTTACCTATTTTATTACATATGATCTGGATATTGTGTTCACTTGGATGTAATGAGCCCCATCTGAATTTGTGTGTTTATGTTCAGTTGTTACATCTGTTGCCCAGGTCACTCTTGAAAAGAACAATTTTAATCTCAGTGATATTTACACCAGGATAAATACATGATAATAAATAAGTAGTGAGGCAGGCAACATGGTTTTCGGAAAATCCATTTACTATTGTAATTCAAATGATCCATGAGGGGACTAGAGTCCTGTGATGGGAGCTCTTGGCCAACCACGGCTCTTTTCAGACTTAAACCTGATTTATGCTTCAGCAGGAAATACGGCGTAGCCTGACGTGCACGTCCCGAGAAATGTAACTACACGTCGGGTCAACGCAGCTCGCTACTATTTTGATTGGCCTGCTCACCACCATCGATTCCTCCTGTACATTTCCAGCTGCTTTTCCCCTGCAGTTTTTGAATCAGTGAGAGAATAGCAATCATCGTCTCAATATAAGGAATAATAATCATAGCATCAATATAAGGATTCACAAATGTCACCAAATTCCTGGAGGGAGATTGCTGAAACTATCAGAGCTGACATGAGGGAATCTACAAAGAAGTGGAAAAACTAGAGGGACAAATATGTTTGCCCCTGAAAAAAACTGACTACAACAAAGTGCGGGGACCCAGGAGGGGAAAAAATCAGAGCATTTTATTTTATTTTATTTTTATCGGATAGCACAGCATATAAAACACCAGGATACAACCACACAGTAATTAATATGTAATGCACCAGCACAAGCATAAATGCAGGTAACGACGTCGGCCACTTACGTAGGTTACGTCATAGGCGCTACAAAGATTCCCCACAGAGGTATAAATCAGGCCTTCATCAGGTGTGAAGTAGAAAGAGGGGAAAAAGTTAAACAGAAGACTTTCACCTGGTATTGCAGGGTCTGAACCCTTTGTGAAGCCACAACTCACCAGGTTACCCAGGCCATGAGTTTTCAGACTCAGTCACATTAAATTTACATACAGTAACAGGGACATGCTTTAGACTGGCAATGCGTTTTAAAAGCACACACATGAAACAGTTTGTATCTAACTGAATAAATTACTCAAACCCAGAGCGTGATTGGTTGTCCTTCTTCCAATATTATCAAATGCATCGTTATCCAGGTGGTGGTGGTGGTGGTGGTGGGGGCAAAGTTTGAACACTATGGAGCTATTATTGTAGCAAAAGCGTTTGTGTGTAATCAGATCCATGTGTGTGTGTATTCTGATCTGTGTGTGTGCAATCAGATCCGTGTGTATAAGCAGAGTAACCATGTATGAATACCTGCAATAAGCCCAGTCACAATAAATAAGGAGGGATGCCTCCCTGCAACAGTCTTACCTGTCAGGAGAATTTATTTACTTATGTTAAATTATTAATAATACACAATAATACACTAAGATAAGTTGCAAAAATGAATAGAACTTAATATGAAGTAAAAGTGTGAGCCTCGTTATTGTAAATGATGGCTTAATCTTTGATTATCTGTTCCAAACCTCTTCCAGGTCTTTCTTGGGGAAAAAAAGGAGGTTTGCAAATCCACCACATCTCTCATGCAGATATTCCAGCTGCAGTTTTACTCCTGCAACTGTGACTCCAAAAGGAGGTGAAGAGCTCAGCACAATTGGGTCAGATACAGTACAAATTCATGGAAATCTTCACTGTATTGCACATCATCTCTAAGTCCTAATGTAAACAGGGGCATCAAAGTCATTTAGTTCATGGGCTGCATACAGTCTAATTTGATTTAAAGTGAGCCAAATCAATATACATACAAATACATATATGCAAATCTGATGTTTGCATAGTGCTAGCTGCTTGGGTTGAGGGGTTGAAGATGGCATTTGCTGTGGAAATGGTTAAAGTACTCAAAGTTTACTTTTTTGAAACTTTGCTAATACTTGCATACCTATACTTAAGGAGGTTTTGAATGCCAGACTCTTATTTGTAGTGGAGTATTATCTTAGTGTATTAAACATTTTACATAAGTAAATAAATTCTTCTGACAGAGGTAAGACTGTTGCAGAGAGGCATCCCTCCTTATTTACTGTGACTGGGCTTGGGAGACAGAATCCTTTAGTGTGATTAAACAAAGCGAGTACTTTGACCATTACATCAGCCATATTTTTTCTGGTCTGCCTCTACACTCTGAATAAATATATTAAAGTCTGATAACTAAGTAGTTAGAGGGAATTACTAGAAGCTAATTTCTTGTTGTAGGTCCAGGTAGGCTGTACATGTTTTTTTTTTTTATTATTAGTGCCATTTGTGCTGTTGCAGCAATATAATGTTCAGGCTCAAAGCTGATTCAAATTATCTTCAATATCCTGCAGTAAGGTTATACTGTCAGTTTCAGGCATCACTCTGGCTTCTAGTTAGAGATCAAATCCTCCACTGACTCCTGTACAGTGAGTTTTTAGCTAACTGCTTCAGCTAGCTCCGCTCTGTCAGCTGATGTCAGAGTTTGCTGGTGAACCATAAGCTGAGTAATCACAGCACACACAAAAACAGTCGCCTCAAGGTTTCAGTTCCTCTGTCAGGGTGACCTAAAAAGCTGGACTCAAATGCAGGCTTCTGATGTTCAACAGTGAGTTTATTTACAGTGAATTTATACAACAGTTCAGAAAGGTCAAAACATTAGTCGCAGTCCCA
>VUQS01019603.1:1514-17261 GCA_015108495.1 Heterochromis multidens
TGTAACAGAAAAAAAAAAAAAAAAAGCCTAATTACCTGGATAGAAATTCTGAAAATGATATCTATGTCTCCTTCCTCATCTAGAATTAATGAACATAAAGATATTTTTTTTATTTCAACAGTTTAACTGCTGGTTCAGAAAATACAACATAACACAAGTCCATTGTCAATGTGTGGCCAATACAAGCTTTCAAGTTTCTGCAAAAGTTTCCCATTAGATGAGGACTGGCCTCCCCACTAACTGTAATCCTGCTTTTGGGTACACATGTTCCTTTTTCATGAGCACAGTCAAACTTTAGACTTTTTGCTCAAGAATCTCAGGTCAGTCTTTATACAGCACATGTTATGTGTTCTTATTACACCCACAACCTGGAGGTGTGGGGAGTCAGGGTGGGGGTCTAAAAATAAAGCTTACAAGTAGTGTTTATTTTTATTATTTGCCGTGTTTATTTAACCTGAACTGAAACTGATGTTTAAAAAAGACAGTGTGTTGTATTACCAGGGTTATGTGCTCAACTATTACAGTAAGTTCACAGGCAACCATATGAAACTCATTGTTTTAACGCTTTGGAAGAGTCTAACAAATGACCTAATGAGTTTAAGAAGTGATAGAGGGTTTTTTTTGTTTAGAGAGTGCTGTTTCAAGTTTTGGTGCTAAGTTAAACAAAACATCTGGTGGTTGTGAGTTCATATTCTCTTTGAGACAGAAAATTGGTACCAACGTACTCACTTAAATATATGGGGAAAAGTGAAACAGCTATTTCTGTAATGGTTGTTGAAATGTGTTTTGGTGACAGAACATATGAAATCCATTCAACATGTTCTGATTCTGGAACATACTCCATGGGTGATTAAAATCTAAAGTCTTGTTCCACTTAAAAGACTGCTTCTGGAAAACATCAACCTTATTTAATGGGAAACAAAAAAAGGTCAAGCAATGAGTGATTCAAGACCACACAAGGGCCGGTCAGTCCATTCTCTATTTGGGGGAGGGGGAATCCAAAGCAGAGGTGGGGTGACTTCTATGGCCATAAACATGTTTTTTTTTTTTTTGAGTATATCCCATATAGTCAGAGGCGCCGGTGGCCATAAAGGCAACTGAATTATTTATGAGCAACATTCTGGAAACAGCGGTGAGAATTCGTGGATAGGGTGATGCATGTCCGTTGGCCTTATTCTGTGGCAGCCCTCTAATGCTTTGATAAATGGCTGTTATCTACACCCTTTGGTGTATGACGGCCATCTGCTGTGGGCTCCTTAAGGGCCAATTGGAGATGTTCAGAAATCTGGGTCAGCTCAGGTGGCTGCATTAGAGGAAAAGGTTGCTGACCGTGAGAAGTCCGGCAATCTTGGTTTGTGTCGCACGGCCACGCTGACCTCCTTATCAGCACGGACAGAACTCAGTTTGCAGTTTGTACTCGGAGGCTCGCCTCAGAGGGATTGGCTCTGAATCAGGATAGATTTACTGACTGCACTGCCATTTCTGCACACTCATGTCTGCCTGAGCAAAGCACCGCAACCTCTGAAAAGTCAAGTTCACTTTCATGAGCATGCACAGACTGTTATTGCACACAGGTAAACAACACAGTCAGCGGCTTGTGCATCTATGGACACCCTCATAGAACTGCAGGCTGGACTTAATAAAGTCAATAATGGAAAATCTAGGCGGTAAATTAGCACATTTTCAATCCCGTCGACAGGAGAGAGATTGCAATTACATGCTTTAACCTACCAAATGTGGGGTAACCTTCACATATCTGTGCATAGATGCAGGATGATCAAGATTCTAGTGTGTAAGATTTATGCTTCCCTTGTGTCCATGGCTGTCAGAGTGTATCCAGGTGGGTGGATTGAGTAGTAACCGGAGGCAGAGAAAGCACTAAATGGTTAAGTAGGTTTGTTTGTTCCTCAGGGCTTCAGAGTCTTTTCTGGACTGAAAGAGATGAGACCACCCATGCAATTAATCATGCTGGTATTGGCATGGTTGGATACTGTATCCACTCAAGGACAGCTTTGAGATGCATTAGGCCGAGCACTGCCAATCCCAGGGCACGGTCAGCCCAGGGGGATGCACACATCTCTTTCTAAACCATGCGTTTCCCTGGACTTACACTCACCTATTTCTATTTGGGTAGAGCAGCTCCAGCATGCCCTCCTAATGATTCGTTACTCTGAGCTGCTGGAGCTGTTAGGCACTGTCAACCTCTTCTGTCAGAGAACAGGAAGCTGATGTGTGTTCACAGCTTCACTCTTCCTCGTATCGACTCTGCCGCCAGTACTTTAATCATCCTTTACAATAAATCTCAATCAATTCAGCACTGAGGATGCGGGACACGTGCAGATGGCATGGGCTGATAGTCCTGACACATTGCAACTCAATCAAACAGTGGCACAATAAAGCACCCACCCCACCACCACTTCCCTTTCTCACAGGACAAGGATCTGTGAAGCGGCACTCTTACTAATCTATGCGATCATTGTGCCATGTAATCAGAGCTAGTATCATCTTCCTCCGTTTTCCAGTGTCAAGCCTTGACAACGATATGAGGAGTTATTAGTTTAATAGGCAACATAAACAAATCACAACCACTTAGCGGAGCGATCATTTCAGCAACACTCAGTGGACATCTTCTGCTAGATTCCAAAATTGAGACTGCGGTCGAGGGGATTGGGTTATGGCATGACGGTGGTAAACAGGTGGCTCCATCGGCGGTTTGCCAATGCACGCTGCACCAAATGGAATAAAATGGCGAAACAGATGTTCTCCTGTGCTGTGCCTTGATTTGAGTTGTGCTCACGCTTTTAAAGCCTACTGAAGTATAGACTGTCCCTGGCATGGCTGACGGGCCTGCTGGAGGACCTGACAGCGGCTCTGAACCCAGTAAGTACCGACTCTGACTCCTTGCTGGGCATGGTCTGACAAGGGTGTCAAGCAAATGAGACTAGCCTGCGGAGGGGCAAAGCAGAGAAAGAAACGGAGGAAGCAGACATCCGGTGGTATAAGCAATGCAGCTGATCCGAGACATGCAGTGAAAGAGAGGGAAACGTGAACAGAATTTGCTGCCTAGGTGATGCAGAGCTGCTTATGTCAGTGTGTCTTGGCCTCTGTTGCAGGCCGGTCAAATGTTTAGATGCCTTTGCCAGAATCATTGACCTCTTCCCTCTCTTAAATGCAATCAAACTGCATTTAACAGTAGTTGGAGAAGTAGTAAATCTGCATGACAGTGAGTCAGTAATAACATTTACAGCCAGAGACGAGTCAGTCTCAGCCTGGAAGGTTATCGCAACACTCCTCCCGCAACGGCGACAGTTGCAGGAGAAGAGAGTGGATGATCAACTAATAATTGCCATTTTGGTTTTGATATGCTTTTAAGAAAAGAGGAGGAGGAAGTTCACAATGAGGAAGAGGGTCTGAAAGCCTGTAATGACAGCGGCTGGTGCACAGAGAGACAGAGCGGGGGTGGATAGTGTGGATAGCTGTGAAATTGATGCGACCTTGAAAAGATCTGGAGACAGGGAGAGTCTGCCTGGTAATTACGGTGAAAACGTGTGTAACTAACTACCATGTTCAGCCCGCCAATGAGCACAGGCTCCCTGACCACGCACCATACTCAATTACAGGGGAGAGAGACGAAGAGAGGGCCAGCAGGAGAGAGGAGAGGGAGGAACCAGGGTCATTTTCCCCTTCAATGACCTTCAGACTAATGCGGCCCAGGAGAGCTGGCTATTTTCTGAATCTCACTGGAAAATGTCCCCACGCTCTTTGAGATGCTTTTTTGTTTCTTCCCTATCCCACATGTAAGATGCAGGTGTTGGAGGAGAAACTCTGAGAGAGTAAACATGTCTGAATGTGTTAAACAAAGAAGAGTAATATATTTTGAAATGTGTTTATTATCTCATTTGGTATTCCCTCTACTTCATATTTGTTTAATTCATGTCCTATTCCGCTTTAGATAAATTAAGCAGCAAATGTATGCCTGTACAGTTTTATATAAAGTGTTCTGTCACTCCCAAGTGGAACATTTATTCCTGTGACTCGCATTTTCCTGATGGCTGTTGATGTGCCTTCACACTAAGACAAACTAATGCACATTTATTTTGTGCAGCAAATAAAGTGAGTCTGATGTGAATGTGATCTCCATGAGGCAGTTATTTATTTAGAGTTGCCACGATTGGCACAGCGAGAGAACGTTTGGAAATGTTTGAATGTAATTCGAAGGGTGATGAAATTACTTTCTAATCGCAGTCTCAGAGCTCATGGCGTTAATGAACTTTGCCTTCTAACTTTGAAGCCCCAAACAGATTGTCCATCTGTACGATGCCATATGCGACTAGAGGCTGCTGCTGCAGAATGTGTAAGGCTCTGTATGATCACACAGGCTGTTTGTAAGAGGAGTGTGTTTGTATATGAACAGCTTTTGTTCCAAAAATAAGACAAGCAGCATCTGAAGGGGGGGGGGAGGTGACATCAATTTATATTAATTGATTTATTGCACAAAGCAAGGAGTCGAAGTAAGTACTAGCCTGAAATAACATTTTGACCGTCTGGATCCTTCAACTCAAAGTAATTATTTATTTAGATGATTGTTATGCATGTTCCTTATGTTACAGAGTCATTCGCTATGTGTCAGTAATTAAGTCTTGTCACTCTTTACCCTCTAACATGTATCATATGATGATTTGTACCCCTGGCATGCAACTAAAATGCTGTATCTGTGCAGGAGCACATTCCTCTGCAGTTTTCTCACATTGACGTTCTGAAAGGTAGTTAAAAAAAAGGTGGTTAAAAAAAAAGGTGCCACCTCACTTCACCACAGCTCTGCATTTGTTTTGCACTTGTATTTTGTAATTATGTCATTTGAAAATGTTTTTACACCTGTGAGAGACTGAACAACTGACTCAGCACCGGAGCTCCTTATACATATGTAATTAGCTATTGCAGGAAATAATTATTCAGTTTCTGAGAAACTGCAAATGTGATAAATACTGAAGGAAAAATTATCCATTTAACTTGTCTCACTAAATGGCAGCTGCTCTCTTAACTAAATATATTGCACCAATTTGATCGATTTAGCGTATTTAATACAATAGACTAAATTGATGCAGTTAGTGCCCATTGATTGGCTGTCACTGTCAACCAAGGGTAGTAATAAAGCCTATAAGGATAGCTATTTAAGAAACGAGAATGCCGAGCCAATGCAAAGATCACTGCATTTTTCCCAGTCACCATTATCACCAACTGCTAACACAAATACTATGAGTGTGCTAAATGCAACACTGAAATGATGTTGATGGTAAAACACAGTGGGGTCATCACCAATGTCGACTTAAACCTCATAGGGTAATTATTAATTTCCTTATTTTCATTTCAAAATCAAGGCTCAAATACATAATTACAAAATTAATGCATCTCTGACATCTTGATAATTTCTCACTCACTGGAAATGTAGCACACCAAAACCTTAATTTATGCCTGAAAATATGTGTGAGGTTGTTATATGACATAACCTAGTTCCGGGATTAAAGTTCCTGCCAACAGCTTTAATTTATTTAAGGGTTTATTCAGGTTTGCTGTTATTCTCACTGACCGATTTATCGGTGGGCCAATATACTAGCCATTGAATTATGGTGGGGCTAGAGCCTATCCCAGCTGTCATAGAGCGAGAGGCAGGGTACACCCTGGACAGGTCACTGGTCTGTTGCAAGGCTGACAAAGAGACAGACAACCATTCACTCACACATTCACACATATGGCCAATTTAGATGGGCCGATATTTTACCAATATTAGCTGTTTGCTGGCCTATCAGCATTGGCATTCATGATGGCCAATAAATGAAAATTTAAAAAGTAAGGAAGAAGCGGGATCAATACCCTTAAACCATGTTATGAGTGTTGATTTTTGTTGATGTTGATATTTGTCCACCAGAAGCACTCTGCAGCTTTCCTGTTAGGAACACGTGTTTGAAAACCTCCATAGACAGTATAGAACATGGACATAATTTTTTGATATACAGTGTCCACCTCTGGTCTAACACAACAAAATCCCTGACACACACTCACACACGCACAAACAAACTGTCACGGGATACTCCATGAGTCCATTTGAGGAGAGCTTAGACAGACAACCTGATATCCTGACAGAGCCTCGACCTAGTTGACTCTTTTTTTTTCCAGCTACAGATAGACAGAAGAAGGTAAAAAAATAAAATAAAGCCAAGGCCCTACTCAAGCTTTCCGGCACTTTGAAGGTGCTCTGATGCTACTGAAGTCTTTTTGTGGCATACTTTCTGTGAAGACATAAAACAAAGTTGTACAACTGCACTCTGTCTGAAGTTATCACTTCCTCTCAGTGTTATACAGCCAGTGCGCAAGGCTCAGCTTGACTACAAAGACTGAGCCAGATGCTGGACTTCCTACTGTGGATTTACATCAAGGACATTTGAAATATCTGTTCTGGAATTCTGTCATTTAACATGGTATACTATAATATGTTCAAATGCCTTTTATGTTTGTTTCTCGCCTTCTGTGATTGTTGGTTCTGGGGGTTCTTGTAACATAATTATGTTGCCATTTTAACCCCACCTCTCTCTAAAATGAAATTTCGATCTGAAGCGAGCACTCTGATTTATTAAAGGTCAAGTGAACAAATCAACATACACAAGTTTTTACTTTTTGTTACAAAACTGCTTTATTATCACATGTTGTAATTTTTTTGAAATTGCAGCTATAATTTGGGAATGAAAGGCTTTGTATTTATAAAAAGGTTTCTTTTCAAAATGTCAGTGCTGAATATAATAATAATGATCTGTTTATATACATGCAGTTCTACAAGATCTTTCTTTACCCAAGCACCAGTTTTGCAGAAAAACAATGCCTCCTCTTGGCCACAGTGAAAAATTTAATTAAAGGCTTATGTGTTTTTTCCAGCACTACATACCAGACCATCCACATCCACATGAAAACAATAAACAAAAAAATGAGTCAGTTTTCCATTCAATAGCTGATGAAGACAGCAAAAAAGAACAAGGACTCCAAGAAAATATAATTTAAAGCAGACAGCTTGACTATCTTCACAAACTACAGTCCCCTCTTAAGTTGGAAACTATTCATTTAGTCTCTGTCCCCATCTGTTCTCTATCTCATCTTGAAATTGTCAGTTTCACTTATTGTGCAGCTTCCTTGAAAAATAATATTCCAGTTGAAATTATGCTCATAATGATAACATTCACAGGCTCCCCCTTGTAGATTCAGATCAAAAGCTTTTTTTGAAATAGTAGATAAAAGAATTGGGGGAGAAAAAAAATTACATTGCTGTGTGCCACTGAGATCGACCCATCCAAGAAATTCAGTGGAAGTGAAATTCAGGCTCTTTTGCAAGGCGCTTCCAGCTGACATCAGAGAAGCTGAAGTCTAGGACCATTAAAACACACACACACACACACACACAAAGCTAAGTTAGAGGATTTCCACACAATATGTGAGCTAGTGGTACTGAAGAGTATATCCTTAACTCTGTGAATATGTCGAAGTACACATGCATGATGAAAAAGAAGCAAAAATCTTCCCAGTTTAGTTCAACCATAACGAATATATTAATTTTTTAGCTTTAACATTGTGCTTTATTGATGTCCATTTTGCAGAGAGCACTGCTCCCTGAAATACACCCACTCGTGATCGAATGTTCCCCAGCTAAACTGAAAAGAAACCCTGAAATCAAAACAGATATACAACCACAATCAGATAGTTGACTGATTGATTGATAGTTGACAGATTAATTGTTTGTTGATCTTTCTTGCCTATGTTTCAATTCCCTGAAATGATATTGCTGATGTTTGCTTCTTATCTCTTAATAAAGTAAGTCAAATCAGTATAATTGCTGGCTTTTTACAAACTGTCTGATCACCAAAATCAGTGTGCTTGTACCTCTATCAAGACTTTGTTGCTACTCTGATATCCCAAATTCACATCCAGTTTTCACAAAATACTGAACAAAGGTGGAAAAATAAAACCATTGTCCTTAAAATAATTTGGGTTGTATTTTGGTCATATTAATGAGGAGTTACGTATGTTGTATTTCACAATAAAATGTAAATGTAACTACTGTAATTGTAACTACTTAATTCAGTGCGAAATAATTCCTTCAACATCTGAAACAAACGCCAGTAGTTTGGTGCCCAAACTTAACCAAACAGTCCCCAGTGTTGGGTAATGTTACTTTTTTAAAAGTTTGTTTTTTCCTTCATATGAAAGACAAATGTTGGCACCCACCAAAGAGGTTTTGAGCTTCCATCAAAGGAAAATCCTTTAAATTAAAATAAATACTTAAAATTATCTTTATGTGATTTTGTTTTTTTTTCTTTATACATTTTTTTTCTACTGTTACTACTTTTACTCTACTAAAACTGTATTTTGATGCTTTTGTATTGTTTTTAGAAGCTGCCATACTGAAAAAGCACTTTGAATTGATTTAAATTGAACTGATTGGTGATACACTATAAAAATGAATATGTATGATAATACACATACAAAGCAACATCACAGTAAAGAGACTAAATGTGACCTGAAATGGACTTATAACTTGTATAAAGAGAAAAAAAAAACAGATTACCTCTAAGTAGTACTTGTATAAATGTTCTATTTCAACTGAATTTATATGTTTCACAGAAAACTATGGGACCAGATATGTTGTTGTGAATAATATGCAGTTGTTAATTTACTTAAAATTAAATTTCAGAGAAGGAAAATGCATTGAAACACTGACAGAGATAAACAGGTGTACTTTGATGATATAGAGAGTGAACAACTGTGATTACTCCTCTCTAACCAAAGAGCAGGGAATTTTCAATTGATTACCAATTCAACATAACCCATGATTTGGCCTGGATAAAAGCAACACAATGGAGTAATAATCCTCCTGAAAGCCTCAGAGATTCCTTTCTTACCATCAAGGATACAATCAAGCATACAAATCTCTGAAGCCTCTCTGGGACAAGGCTGATAATGCTGCAAAAAATGAATAATGAACTCTGTAAAGCCAACGGCCTTTTTAATGTAATCCAGCTACTGTCTCTCACAGCGCATTTCATCAAACTTCAATAAAATGATACATGAAAAGTGACACATTATTACTGAAGGCAATCTGAGCCGCTCAGAGACAAAACAATCAAAGAAAGCAATCTGAAAAATCACAGACAACAATCTCGACAAGTGCTGGGTGAAATTAGAAAAGATTTAATTTTGGCGGCACGGTAACAATCAAGGATCGCTTCAGGCTTTGGTAACATTAGAGGGCTAACTTCCCATGATGCTGGCGGACACGGTTTGTTTGATTGCAAATGAAAAAAGTCATGTCAGAGGTATACTTTTGTGTTCAAACAAAGAACACAATCCCATTAGAGGGTAAAGCGCCCATTGTTGCTCTCCGGGCTCACAATCAATAAAGACTCACTCTAGTTCAAGTTTCTAAGATTAGATCCAACGTTTTAGTGGGCTGAATGCTTAAGTGTGCTGCTACAGTGCTGGGTTGATATAACAAGGTTACATCAGCCAGAAAAGGCTTTGGGTACCAGCAAAGTTAATTTAGGTGCAAGGGTAGATAACAACAAAGGTCTCAAACAATGTCTTGTTTAAGGTAATTTCTGCCATGTAGGCTCTGTTATGAAAGAAAATATTTTGAGTTATGCTGTATAAAATCAAATGAATTTTTGACTGAATAGTGTGCGAATTTGTAAGTATTTTGTTCCCAAAGGACTTGCTGATGCTTTAAAAATAATTCCTCAGTCAACAGTTTCAGCTAAAGATGTTTAAAAGCACCATTTGAGGTGAAAATCAATCCAAGTCAGGGAGAACTTGTATGACTACTTAGTTTTGATCACTTCGTGGGGTGAGATTAGAGGCACAGTGTGAGTCATATTGACTTTAAAGCTAAATCAAAAGTAGCCACTCAAGTCCAAGTATCAACAGGTGAAGCTGAACACTGATGGGTTTTTGTTGCTTGCTGTTGTAATATTATAGAAGCATTGATTCAGTTATTTTCAACTAAAGATGTGGAGACATTTAGAAAATGAAAGTAAAAGAAATAATATGTTACCTATAACTGCTTTTTGACTATACAGTTTGAGTTAGGTCATAACTACAAAGTAAAATAATATAGTTATAAAAATACATATAAAACATGTAATTTTAGCCTAAGACAGATTTTATAGAAGCTGTATTCCTAACATATAACACCAAAAGATACTGAGAAACCATTAGGGAAAACAAAAAGTTTTTAAAAAAGTAATTTTATTCTTGGAAAAACCATCCCTTAACTTAATTATAAAATCAAATGAAATGTTATAAAAATCTAATATATGTTTAAATTAACATAAAACATATATTAGATAAGTTAAAACAAATTGTTCAACCAGCATCAATATTTAAAGGTTACCATACATGACACAATCACCACTTGTTCTACTCTGACTAAATTGGATGTAGCATTATTGTGCTGCATTTCTGTTGCATCAAATTTGGTAAAGTTTGCATCTGGTTATTCTTATAACTGGTAGAATAAGGCCTCAGTCACACAGGCCAGTCGACAACCAGCAGTTGCTAGGGAAAAACATGTATTCCCAAACCAGTTGCCAAGTGGCCACTGGCCACAAACATGTACACAGTGCTACACTGAAAACTTCTTTGTGATTGCTTTGGTCGCTAGCAGATTGCTGTAGTTACCCATAGATTACATGGAAGATGCTGACTTGTCTGCAAACAATTGCCAACTACTCACCATTCACCTTAAAATTAAAAGTTGCACCTTTTGAAATTTGCTGGTTGCAGTGGCAAGGTACAACTTTTACTTTGAACATTCTCCAGAACATTCCGGTGTGACTACCGCTAAGCAAGTAGTTGGTGAGCGTTTACAATCGGCGTCTTTCATGCAAACTACAGGCGACTGCAGTAATCTGCCAGTGACCAAAGCAATAACAAGGAGGTTTTTGTTGTAGCACACTGTTTCTAACCTATTTCACCCAGTGACAGCCTGCTCATCAACTGTTCAGGGAATACTGATTTTTCCTTAGCAACCAGTGGCTGCTTGGGGTCTCTAGGCCTGTGTGACTGAGGCCTAACATCAGTGGTTACTGACTCATTGTTAAAAGGCTAATATTTACTCTCCAATTTGCCATTTCGATTAGGTGAACGTCAGTTGTCAGTATATCAATGTGGACAGGAGACTTATTGTATTTCAAAGTGTATTTTATCCTTAGAGCCCAGGGTTGTTCATTTTATACCTTCAGTTCTGTGTATTCATTTGAGGTGGTTTTTATATACAGTGGCATTTTAGCAGTGTTTTTCAGTTGTCGGGCTCATGCACATCTGACAGAACAGATATTTATTTAAACAATCCAGCTGTCTGCATGGGTAGATTGCTTTTTACTTGTTCTGCGCCCCATAAGCACGACTCCATGCACATTTTTTGTCTCAGGTCTATTTTTCTGTTTTTTATGCATGTAACTTGAATGCTAACGGCTGATATTTGGCACGTGTGAAGGACATGAAGGACACAGTTTCTCTCACAGCATGCATAATATTGACCATGTTGACCTAGCATGTTAGCATTCATTAAACATAAAGACAAAATCCTTATTGTGGATGATGGGCAAAGAAAATTTAATGTTGCCATTCCTTTGCCCATGGCTACAAGCCTATGGCAATGGGGAGAGAACACATAAGTACTAGTAGGTAAGTAAGCAAATTTTATTTATATAGCACATTTAAAACCAAAGTGCTTTACAATAAAAATAAATAATAATAATAATTAAAGCCGATGCCACAGCTTCACTGAAATGGAGAGCTTATTTGACTACAACAGAAATGAACTGTATTTGTTTTGCCTACATGAGTGGGAGTAACAACAAAAATCTTTCCTAAGTTGTTGGCAAAAGTTCTGAAGTGTTCATAAAACATACAACAGCTGGAAGTTAGTATTCTACTTTGAAACACGGGTCTGTGCAATGCTTTTTTTTTTTTTTTGCTTTGTTTTTTGTACCATATGAAAAAAGACATTTCAGGAACATTATGACACCTGCGACAAGAAATTATCAAAACATATAAAACTGCAATGAAAACCAAATCATTTTAGCTTTCATAACACTGATGCTCAGATGCCGTCATTGCTGGTGTTTACCATTAAAACATTTCCCCCAGCTCCACCTGTATGCTGTGATTCTGATGCCTTGTCTCCTCGGAACATGACTCACCTGCATTTTTAGTCTCCCATCTGTCTCACTTTGAACTGAAGTGCTTGTATTTTAACTGATGCTGTATTCTGCACGGGTGTCTTCACACCCTGTGTTGCTTTCTAATATTGCTAGCTTTTTCTGTTTTCTGCTTTCTGCAAGTTTGTTCAGGGTGTAAAAATAAGACTGTTGTCCAATGAAAAGGCATCAATACACTTATTTATCTACAGAGCCAACATTCTCCAGGACTCCAAAGTAAACAATTCAGCAAAACATAGCAATATAAAATAAGAAATTCTTTGTTTATCCCAGATTTGGGAACTTCGTTATTCGATATTTATCTGAAAGCAAGCATCGACCGTGACTCAACTTTTACTTAGTAACCAACAGCTTTGGTTAGTGAAATATACAATGAGACTTGCAGAATGTGAATGATCTCCTCTTAAAATCACGAAGTGCTTTAATGCCTCCCACTCTTTTTGGAATACTCCACCTTGATTTTAAAAACTGGCTGTTTCCATTCAGCCCCAAGAGCATTAGTAAGCGTAGCTACTAATATTGGGTGGTAAAGCCTACCTGTCACTTGGCATTTCTGCTCTTCCCAGTGCTGCTAAAGGGGGTTGAGGTCATTGTAGAGACCAGTCAAGTTCTTTCACAGCTTAATGGTAAAGCATTTCTTTGTGGACCTGGCTTTTTGTGGTGGGTGAACTTTCATGCATTTAAGTATTGAGGTGCTGCTCACCTTCCAGAACTCAAGAGTACAGAGGATAATAGTATGTGCTGGTACTGAGTGGAATAACGGATGAAGCAGTTTATGCTTCATATTCTTCCAAAATATTAAGTGCTAGGCTACATGAAGTGGTCACTTCAGTATTATTTGGCACACAGGCAGCAATTTAGCAAGTACAGGAAGGTTCAAGAGCAGTAACTTAATTTTTTTCCTTTGTTTTGACTGGCAGTTACTTGGGAAAAACAGGCATTTTATGTAGAACTGCTGAGAGTATGTTAGTAAAAGACTAAGACTATTTTCCTTAAAAGTTTGTAATGTGAGCCACTAAACCACCCTTGTCCATCAGCACTGTTGACGTTAATGGGTATGCTAAATAAAGGCAAAAATAGGTTCTAAAATAGTTTGCAACTTATGTCCATTCTTTGGTACTTCCTCAGGACTTGTGCTTTATTATCCTCTCCAACTGGACACAAGTGCACCACAAATACAATCTCTTGCTTTTTAAACCTTTTAAAGATTTAAAAGGTAACTTAACAAACTTGAGAGACAACTCAGTAACTGTGGTAACCCCTTCAGTTCTTTCATGTTCATGTTTTACAATGCAGTAGTTTCTATAATGAAGATAAGCAGTAAGGTGAAACGGGAGATTTGTACTTTAAAACGCACGTTGGAAATGAGAATAGAACTTCACATGCTGAGTGAAAGGCCCAATATGTGTTTTCCACCGTTCAAATTCAGGAAAAGCAGTCAAATCCCGTTTGTGTTCTTTTTTTGTCATGCTAAACATTTGGCATAAATCACATGGGATAACAAAACACCCACCCATCCATACATCCATTCATTTTTCTGTGCATATCCAAAAGCAGGTTGTGGTGGCACCAGGCTAAGCCATGTATTCCAGACCAAGGGTCTCCTCCCAGCTTGCCCTGAAAAACTCCAATGGGAGGCACCGTGGCATCAGGAGGCGTCGTGATCAGAAGCCAGAACCACTTCAGCTCCCTCATTGGGTCACTTCAAGCTCCTCATGCAGTCTTTTTGGCTAAGCCCATCCACGACATGAAAAAAAAAATCGTTTTGACTGCTTGTATCTCATTCTTTGGGTCGCTACCCAGAGCCCATGACCATAGGTATAACCATAACAAGTTATGATGTCATCGAAGTTCTGGACCTCTGTAATTTTTTGTTTTTCAAATTAAGACAATGAAAATTAGTGATGCTCTAGATGGCGTTTACTCTGCATGTATTCTACCAAGTTATGGCCCACTCTACAGTGCCTCTGATTAGGTTGTGTTAAGTTGGTGCATAACTCAGGAGAAATGATAATTAGTTGGTTTAGACACAAGGGTAACTTTTTCCCTTGTGCTACTGTAATTTCAAGTGAAGTTATAATTCTGGATTTGGTTATTGTGTTTCATTTCAATGTTTTATAAACTGTCATGATCCGACACATGAGCCATGACAAATAATGGGAGAGCTTTAACCAATATGAACCAAATAAGGCAAAAACCATAATTAACTTTACGAGGTGTGTTAGTGTAATCAGTATGTCAGCAGTTGGATGAGTGTTTCAAGTTAGGTGTGTGATGATATGTAGTCTAGAACCTAAAATAACCAGGCTGAAGCCAACCAAACAAATAACATGGTGCTGGATGAATGGCAAGAGAATAAAGGCTGAGACATTCAGCTCTTAAATGCTCCAGGGAGACTGGCCAGGTCCCAGTTGCACTAATTAACTCCACCTACAGGACCCTGCAAGACAACATAGAGGGATAAACAGGGGAACACACACACCAGGGCCTGGCCAAGGCAGACAGCCATCGCAATATACAACACTCATCTTCCATATTTCTGTATACACAGTTACTCCTGCAAAAGAGTGAAGATGTACAAAATAAAGTCCTTTACAGTTTTGAGAATTTCTGGTTATGATTTTATTGCAATTCTAGAACCTAGCCTCTTCAGAAGTGCAGCCTTTTCTACTCGAGCACAGGTGCTACACCTTAAAATAAATAATTCTGGACCTCAGTAATTTCTAAACCCTGGTTACTGCCCTGACCATCAGTGAGGGTTGGAACATAGATCAACTGGTAAGCCAAAAGGAGACATAATTTACTGTTTTAATTTTTGGACTCTACTAAATTAGCTGTGCGTGATTCAAACTTCCAAAAAACAATCCTCGTTTATCCTATTCTGTCTCCCACACAAATAGAAGTTTTGAACATAGGGCTTACATCCAGAGTTGTGTGCCTGATATGACCATATTAATGATATCTACTCTTATTGACATGGTCATATAAAGTCAAGAGTACCTGCCCCTCTCCTCTAGCTTTTGAATCATAGTAATTACTTGTACATACTGGTCTCATTACCTGAAACTTTGAACATATGTAACATGAGCATCCAAGAAATAAATAAAACACTATATGGATACAGTATATACAGTACAGCTTATGCAATTAAGGATTGGGGGGTGGGGCTAGGTGGGTGGAGCAAAGCCTATGATGCGCTACCACACTGTGTATATGTATATATATATATATATATATACACAGTACTGTGCAAAAGTTTTAGGCAGGTGTGAAAAAATGCTGTGTTCATTTATTTTCATCAATCAACAAAATGCAGTGAATGAACAAAAGACAAATCTAAACCAAATCAATATTTGGTGTGACCACCCTTTGCCTTCAAAACAGCATCAATTCTTCTAGGTACACTTGCACACAATTTTTGAAGGAACTCGGCTGGTAGGTTCTTCCAAACATCTTGGAGAACTAACCACAGATCTTCTGTGGATGT
>VUQS01019607.1:29994-41090 GCA_015108495.1 Heterochromis multidens
TTGAAAGCTGCTAATGATGAAGTGTGTATCCAAAAGAATTTTATTCTGTGGCCTTCACCTTCAAGAAGTCTTGGGAATATTGCTGTCTTATTTTAGAAACTTAAATTCATGGTGGATATTGGAGAGAAAACATTGTATGTGACAGTTTAAAGAAAATGTATTTGTCTGTTTTTGAGTAAAAAGTTGTTTTTTTGTTTTTGGGTTTGTTTTTTTTTTTAAATCTGCTAGTTTTTGGGTAAACACATGGAGCCCCAAAACTGACAAAACTAATTACACCAAAAAGAAACACTGTTAGTGCAATAAAAATTGAGTTTTCACTTGTTCCAACCTCTCAAATATAAAAACACTAAATGGACGAAATGGGTCCATATATGGGTCTCACCTCGTAATCTTTGAGTTCAGGTGTTTTCATTCCCATTGCCACAGATGTATAAATTCAAGCACCTAGCCATGTAGTCTGCCTTTTACAAAAATTTGTGAAAGAATGGGAGCTCACTGACTTCGAGCTTGGTACTGTAATAGGATGCCACCGCTGCAACAAGTCAGTCTGTGAAATTTCTTCCCTCCTAGAGATTCTGCAGTCAGCTATAAGCGGTATTATTGCAAAGTAGAGGTGTTTAGGAACCAGAGCAACTGAGCCATGAAGTGGCAGAAGATATAAAGTTACAGAGCAAAACATCCTCTGGCATTAACATCAGCACAAAAACTGTGTGCCGGGAGCTTCATTGCATGGGTTTCCATGGCTGAGCAGTTCTTGTAGGTGTAATATGTAGGTAGCCCAGTACTTTTGTCCATACAGTGTATGTTTGGTTGGGTTCCTAAATCTTTTATGATATTAAACTAATTATCTCTAGGTTTTTCACTGATGGCCAGAAAAAAATTACATTGGAAATTGTGCACTGGAAATTTTGTAAAATTTTTATTACATTTTATAGACAAAGGAATAATCCATTGTGGTAAATAATGAACAGACTAATGAACAATTGTTAATATAAAGCTTTTTATAAAACTTCCATTCACTTGGTTAAACTTCAAAAAGCTAACATAATCTAAATGCTAGCACAAAAATGAAGTTTTTGGCAGTCTGTCATGATGTCAAATGTCAAACTTTAGATTGACTATTACTAACTAACTTTGTTTTTGAATATTTGCTAGCAAAAGGATAGATTAACATTATGTGCAGTTGCTGGTGTAGTTTCATGACAAAACTGTACAGCTTCAGCTGTGTAGCTAGCCAACAATGCTTGTGGGCAGTGTGTTACCACCAGTGTTTTCAGTTAAGCTTGCCACAATGCGCTACTCCACAAGTATTATATAAATCCCAAACCAGTCACTGACATTGACAAATACTCACCTATAGTTATTATATATGCATTAGGAGAATTGAACACGTGGAGAGGAAAATTGGACATCAATAAGGCAAAAAGCATGAAGTGAAGAAAACCAAGAAGCACGTGATCTAGTGATGGTAAAATGAATGAACCACAACATACCTGACTGAAATAAATAACTTTTTGCTTGTTTTATCAACCCACTGAAAGTTCGTGTATTTGTAAATTTATGTATGTAGAATATTTTTACATTCAAATTAAAATGAAGCTTTTTTTTTTTTGTTTGTTTTTACCTTTTGGCAGTTTCAGGGCTCCATATAAACTGAAAGTGGGAAACAAGTAAAATGTTTGCATGTGAAAGTTTAGTTTACTTTTTCTTGTGTTTTATAGTGGCTTTCCCCCTGTTTTTGAGTAAAGCTACATGTGATGGTAACCACAGGCATCAATGCCATAGTCGATTCAAAGCTGTATTATCCACATCCACATCACATCGCATTTCCCTTACTCACACTGCAGCTGTGTTAAAGAAATCATAATGTGTACTGTTATTTGCTGACTCTCTACTTTATAATGTTAACGCTACGACTTAGTTAACTCTGGTGTACAAAGCCCATGTGTAGGCAGTAGTCGTCACGTTCAGCTATGATAAAATACTAAAAACAGTACAAGGACAGTAGTGTCTAGAGGTGCTAATAACATTAGACTGTATTTTCTGTCTTTTATTGTATTATTGACTAGTGTTTACTGTCTGTAACACAACAGAGCGTAATGAAATAATTTCAATATTAAACAGTATAGATATATTATTGCAAATTCAGATCTGTGGTGTGTTTTTTGTTTTATTCTACGTAGAGGAAATTTTGTCACATTTCTGTTGTGTTCCAGTAGGACTTTTTTGAAGGTAAGTATGCTATAACTTTGCTGCCATCTGTTGGGAAATGCTTATATTTTCCAGTCTATTCAATATTATACTGTATTTAGCCGGTGTTAAATATTTTTGATTTATTCCATACAGTGCAACAGATGTCTGTAGGTTACTGACTGTTTAGTTTTACAGTCTGATCAGATTTAAAATTGCAGAAACACATATAAAAAAATAGTTATTAATCAACAAAAAACAAAACTGGATAGTATTAATTTGTCATTAGAAAAGCTATCAAAAAAAAAATAAAATGTGTAAAATAAAAATGAAGGGAACAATGAACACACCGAGCTGAATATTGATGTCTGTGGCCCTGAACCTGTCTTTGGACTCCCATACAACAACAGTGAACTGTTTTCTGTTGACAAATCTGGACCAGAGGGAGCTTTACATCTTGGTGAGACGCAGGGTATTCAGTCGCACCCCCAAAACTGTGGCCCCTGAGGCGTACTTGATCTCTCTGAGGGTCCCATTCCACTTCCTCTCCGTCTCATTATACCTGAGGAGGTTAAAAGACATTTGTCATTGTTTTTGCCAGGGCTCTCATCTCCCTTATTTGTGTTTAATCTTTGTAAGTAATTAATTTCCACTGTGAAAAGCTTGTTGAACTGAAGGAGGGTTGTGGCATCTTATATGTTGGGTTCCTTTTAGCCATGGATTTGGGACCCTAACAGCCATGAAAGGTAAAAGTTGGACATTCATTTACTGAGAAACGTTTTAAACACTAGCACTACTGAGAAAATACTAAATGTGGTTCAGATTCCGGTCTTGCAAAGAGAATTGAACAGTTGAAATAACTTTTTAAAAAATGTCTGTTACAATCCACCTCCAGATGTCGTTCATCTCTTTTGGAAGAACTTCGTCACTGTCCTCTAAAGGCATCATGCCAAAACCTCCTACAGCGTAGAGGGAACCAGCCAAAGACACGAGATTCAGAGAGCTGCGTTCCTGAGGAAACGGCACAAAGTCTGACCACCTGCAACAGGGTAATGCACATACAAAAAGATGTTCAGTGAGATGAACTGCAATACATTTAGGGGGATCAAGCAGTTAAATTGGAATATTTTTAGGGGCCCCTATGGAAGATTCAAGCCCACTGTTGAGATTGAACGCAAGGTTTTCACAAGAGCTTTAAAGTTAACTCTTTAAAGCCTGAACCATGAAATAATTGCCAGAAAATTCTAATTTGTTTATTGAACCTTGTGAGCCTTCAATTTCAATTTAATGTTTTTTAAAAAATTGAATACTCATTTGTATTAATGATTTTTAATTTGTATCATATTTGCCACATCCGGAATTAAAACTTTCCTTTATGATAAAGCTTATAGTTAGGGCTGGATCAGGTAACTCTGAATCCTCCCTTAGTTATGCTGCAATAGGCTTAGGCTGCTGGGGGTTTCCCATGATGCTTTGAGCGTTTCTCCTTCTCTCACCTCTTTTCACTCACCATGTGTTTATACACCACTCTGTATTCAATCATGAGTTATTATTAATCTCTGGCTCTCTTCCACAGTGTGTTTGTGTCCTGTCTTCCTCCCCTCACCCCAACTGGTCATGGCAGATGACTGCCCCTCCCTGAGCCTGGTTCTGCTGGAGGTTTCTTCCTGTTAAAAGGGAGTTTTTCCTTCCCACTGTCGCCAAGTGCTTGCTCATAGGGGATCGTCAGATTGTTGAGGTTTTCTCTGTATTATTGTAGGGTCTTTACCTTACAGTATAAAGCAACTTGAGGCGACTGTTGTTGTGATTTGGCGCTATATAAATAAAATTGAATTGAATTGAATTGAATTTTTTTTGCAATTTATTGGTTAAAAATGTATTGTGCAATTTTTTTTAGGTTTTTCAGGGGGGAAAAATCACACTGATGATGTAGCTGTCTCAAAAACTCATAAAAACTTATGAATCAAATATGATACACTGTTGATATGATACACGGTTAACTTTGAATGTTTAATTGTGTTACAGTGGAATTGGGCTCCTACCATTTAATCACAGCTTTCTTACTTTTTATCATGAAGTGTTTTATTTTTACACTGAGATAATGGCAAAAACATAAAAACTTTTTTTTAATTACTTAATGTGAAGGATGCAAACTAAACTGCTTTTTAACTAAAGGTTAAAAAAAAAGTAAATATAATATAAAAAATAGGATTTTGTGCATTAATATCTTTGAATATTTGTTGGATACTTTTCTCACTGGTTCTGAGGAACTCACTTGTTGGTAGTGATATCGTACACCTCCATAGAGTCTGTCAGGCCATTGTCAATGACGCCTCCTGCCACATATATTTTGTCTTCATGAATGGTGGCTCCAAATAAGGAGCGTGCATGCTTCATGGGCGCAAGCTCCTTCCATTCAAATCGCTTGGCGTCGTAGGCACACATCTTCTTTAGACAGCTCCTTTTCACAAAAGAGACAAAGAACACACAACAGTAACCTTTAAGGTAATGAAAACCATTCATGTTTAAAGCATAAAGCATTTTAGAGTTGCACTTGTAATATAAACATTAATCTTTTTCTTGCAGCATGTACTCACTTGTTGTCTCCCTTTCCTCCAATCAAGTATACAGTGTCATTATAGGATAACGTTGCATGTCCGTAAACCGGGTATGGAATCGGCTCTGATTCACCCCATTTAAAGGAGCTGTGAATGACAAAACACACGAGAAAGTTAATTAATAAGGATGACAAACTGAGTGTCTTTATTCCTCTAAAATTTCTCACATGAACTTAAAGTTGTACTCACTGTCTGTCATATACCAAAACTGAATCCAGTGTGTGCTCCTGCTCTTTCAGCTCCTTTCCTCCCAACACAAAGATGGAGTTCTCAGCCTCGCCCATTCCAAACAGAAAACGGGGAGACGGAAGGGGAGGCATTCCGAGCCAATCGGCACTGACTGGGTCGTACTGTGGTCATAGGAGTCAAGCATTTGTAAATGTTTAAGGTCATGCCACCTGAACTACACTGTAGTAGAATATCTGTACTGTACTAATATATGTACCCCATATGCAAAAACAATATATTATTTGAGGTGTTTGAGCATTATTTTATACAATATTATTCAAAGTGTCTAAGAATGGGAAGAACTGAGATTTTTTTTTTTCTGTAATTGCAAATTTTTCATTTTCTCTGCCCTCTCTACAAACTTTGTCTAGTTCTCCTACCTGCAGGAAGTATGAGCATAGTGGATCCTCCTTGTTCTGTTCATCAAAGAATAATCCTCCAGCCACAAAAATCTGATTCTCTTTTGTAACCAGGCTGGCGTGGTTCTTGGGAATCTGCGTGGAGAGTGATGCCAGAAAGCAGTCGTTCCCTGATGGGTCATAGGCCACAGCACCAGCATCATTAACCATCAGGATCAAGTCTCTGACAAACATCCCAAATCGAAGGTTATCATTCAGGATGCTTGGGAGAAGGCCCTCTTCATCATCTTTATCTTCACTCTCTCCATCATTCCCTGCTCCACCATCTTCCTCCTCCTTGCTTTTTCTTTTTTTAACTTCTGGCATTTTCCCAGCGTGGGCATCCTTAACCACTTGGAGTTTTTGCTGCAACTCGGGATTGGATGAGATCAATTTGTGTTTCTCCACTTTTTCTTTCAGATATTCCTCACTGACAAGACGCAAACGAATGCATTCCAGCAAACCTGGCAGCTCTTTTTCTCTGCTCTCTTTGTCCCGGGACACCCAGTTCATGAGAGCTTCAAACACCGCCTCTTCTGTTTCTACGTTTAGATTGTCATTTGATAAAATGGCTGCCAGCTCACTGGGGAGCAGCTGTAGGAAGTCCTCATCTCTGGAGATGAGCTGGAAGCGCTCACAGGCATAGTTTCGAGCAGAGATAGCCAACCTGGGACAGTCCAGCATCAAGCCAAGCCTGAAGACAGCCAGACAGTTGCTGAGACTCAGGCGCTTTTGTAGGAAAGACACACATACAGTGAAAATTGAAGGGATCTGGTACATATTAGCCACAGCAAAGATGTCCTGGACATTCTGCTCTGTCACATTGATTTTGGAGGTGTACAGGTACTTTAGGATCAGCCCCATGACACCTGGCTCCACATCCTCCAGGATAACTTCTCTCTTTTTGCTCTCCTCCAGGTCAGAAAGAAAGATGGAACGGAAGTACGAGCTGCAGGCACACAGAACCAGCCGGTGGCAGGGGAACTCCTTGTCTTTGATCTTCAGCACACAGTCAACCAGCTTGTTATTCTCCAGCAGGTCATACAGGCCATCCTGGAGTAGAGTCTGCTGGTACAGTCTGGGCTCGTCCATTGGGTTTATAGGCAGAGCCATCGTTCCTAGGAAGGAGTATGAAGAGCCTTTCAAGGGCTGTAAAAATCAAACAAAAATGGATCTCCTTTATAGCCAAGTTGTTCTAGTTTCTAGCCTGGAAAGAGGATTTAAAAGAGCAGTTAGGCACACCAGAGACAGCCCACTTCCTCAGCTGTCCTGACCCTTCAACTGAACTCCAACTGGAGGTTTATATATAGACTGGGTGCTCGGTGCAGAGCAATGGGCTTTATTCTGGAACATGTAATGTAATATCCATGCTTCCCCCTTGTCCCACCTCGAAATCCACACCTATCCACTCCCCAAGAAAATCCACCCACTCACAGACAGCTGACACACTGCTTAATGGGAACTGTGTCCAGCATGAGTCATGGGGGACCCTGGAGTAGATAGTTTAGGAGGCCTCTGTGAGAGAGTCATCTTAGCATTTTGTTGTATTACATACATGTGACAATGACACTGTGGAACACACATACTGTGAAATGACTAATAGATTTATTGTAATATACTGTGAATATTGATGATAGTGCTGTAGTTATTTTCAAAAGACAATTACAGGCAAAAAATTACCATGTAATAAAATAAACTTTAGCATCTGTTTTGATGCCAAGAAAAATTAAGGATAAAATGTTTTTTCATGTGAGGTAAAAAAAAAAGTTTAAGTAACGTTGGTCAATATGTAGTTAGCTTACTAAATTTTTATGACCTTGTGAGATTGAATTGGTCAAGCTGTTATTGGGTCTTACAATTCCATAATTCAGTTTGACAGTATATTTGTTTAGCCGGCTCTGGTGAGTGACCTGACTTATCAAATCTTACTTGTCAGTAATAAGGTGATAATTCAATAAGGACCAGATGAACATCTAGAAGTTTTGATTCATAATCAATGTTGTGGCATCCTCTGTCAGATAAAATGTGGATATTTTCCTAAATAATGCAAATTTTTATGAAAAAGCATTTTTAGTTACCGGCCCAGATTACCTTACTGTAATAAATAAAATGGGCCATTCATTTCAGTTAAAGTGGGCCACCTTCTGAGTTGAGTTTTAGCAGATATTCTGATGGTGCCCCTTATTTAAAATAATTTATATTATTAATATATTGCATGTTTTAGATAGATTTTCCATTCTAAGTGTATTTGGATGTGTTGGATGTTTATGTGTGTTTGTGAGTGTTTGGTGTGCACTCAATTTCAATTCAATTCAGTTAAAATTGAAGAGCTGATGTTTCACAACACTGTAGAGCCTGAACAATTATATACACAAAAACATCTAAAACAGTTAATCATGAGAACACAGTTAAATGTCATACATAATTTTTTTTCTTTAGGATCCCAAGTGATTAATCAAAAAGTTTCCCAAATTTACCTGATAAAGTTACAAAACAAAAAAAAGGAATCTCCACTTTTTCTCATGTCATTAAATGGATTTTATTGCCTGGTTCTGGTCAAAGCAGTGATTCACCACAGGTGTCTGTAGCACTCCCTCCGAACAGTGTTAAAGGTGTTTTCCATGTGGAAGCATCAAACAGGATTTCAGCGACAAAGTGCTGATGTAATGCAACAGAAATAGCTCACAGTCCTATGACAAGACTCCACACTGACTCATGTAGTGTAAAAAGCCCAAACAGTTTCATCAGAAAGGTCAAAAACGGACATAAAGACACAAAGTATAAATACTTGAACAAATCTTTGCAGTTTATTTTTGCAGTAAAGCAATCACAGTCCTGACATTGCAGTTTTATTGTTAGTCCTGGCCAGTATACAGTTCATACTTCATAATATGTTACACTAAATATTTGTGAATTCTTTTCATTAAGTTTTAAATTCTTGTTTAGGTAAAAATACTTTTAAATTTATTTACAGTGAAGTTCTCTGCATCCATTCAAAATTCATGTTATAAACTCTAGACACATAATACTGTTAGCATTTGGACAGAACTCACATTTTTCATAATTTGAACCATTCATTAAATATCAAATATCTACTCTGCTTTTTCTTTGCTGGGATCGACTGGCTGAGCAGCAGTGGGTGCAGTTGCAGAGGTGGTAGGACTGGTGGCAGTGTTTGGAGGAGGTGCAGGTGGGAGTGGATCGGGATCGTCTATGAGGGCCTGTCTCCTCTCTTGCTCCTTGATCACTTGAATCAGACAGTAGGTCACAAACATGACGATGATGGTGGTTATGGGGAAGCCTGGGAAGGTAATTCATTGTTAATAGAGCTGGTAAGAAATTAAACTTCCTTCAAAATGAAAAACTAAACTCACCTTTGAGAAGCAGCCGTTTGGCGACCAACTTGGCAAAGTCCAAACTGTTCAAGGCCAGAACGTTGTACAACACAATGCTCCAGAAGTTGAAAGTGTTGAAGATGGCTCTGATGCGACGGGACATTGACTCTGACATTGCCATCTGCAAACCATTGTTTATAGACAGCATGCACATTAAATCCCTTTTCCCTTATAAATCGCTTATTGAAATGTACAAACAACCTCATCTAACCAACCTCAAAAGAGGTAAATGGCTCCATGGAGAAGAATTTGGCTGTCCACAGCTCAAAGTTGAGACCAAAACAGTTAAGGAAAGCCCAGGTCAGGACCACCTGACAGGGTCCCAACCAGAGGATGGTGATGCCGAAGGTGCATAGTGTAGCCACAAGCTCCTCCACCACGTTCTCATGTTTTCCACCCAGGTAATTATACACATACCTGTGGATGAGGGCTTCATCAGAACCTCTGCTTTTCACATTATGAACATGACTTTAATTTTGCTGCCCTTTCTGAGACACTTACTTGCACAGCCAGTCGTTGATCCCTCTGTCAAAGTGACTACAAAGAAACATCAGATTTAGTACCACAGAATTATACCATATGTACTCCTAGAATTAATCATATGTGATCAAGCTTCACTCACGTTTCAGCAAACACATAGAGCATAGTGATGCATTTTGGTGGTTTAGGAGGGTCGAGGTGATCCAGTCTGGATACTGTGTTGATAACTCCAAACATGACAGCTGCTTTTACCCAGTCATACACCAGGTTAAAGTAAGCCAGACCCACTGGAAACAATGCAGTGACATCATTTCAGCTGTAAGTTTCCTTTCATCTCAAATAATTTAAATTAAAAGTACAATAAAAATTCTGAAGATTTCAAGATGTAAACTAAAATAATTTTTTTTAAAAAACATACGCATTGGTGAAGGGTAGATAATCTTTGTTTGCATAGTATCAAAGCTTTCAAATATCTTTTAATACTCAGTCTTCATTTGTGCATTTTCACATGCTATTAGAATTAAAAATATTAAAATAGGAATTTAAGGGAAGTGGCACACACCTAGAGCCCAATCAGACAAGTGCTTCAGCAGCTTCATGTCAGTGGGGATGGTGAGGATGTACATGAAGTGGAAGAGGATGTCCACTACAATGATGACGATAAGGTGGATCACACCCTGCAGGTTGATATTCCACATCTCCCGCTCTTTCCTGGTCAGGTCAGACCTGTTGACCTGCAGAGGGCAGCAAACACATGTCACAACTACAAAGAAAGCCAGAAACTTTTAACCTCAGCAGAACAAGAGCACTGTTATGAAGGTATACTCTATAAGTCAGACTAACTTTGCTGTTGATGGAGACATAAATGTATGTAATCTGCATGAACTGCTGAGTTTATCTTTTACATTGCATTGTGTAGTAACGAGAAGTAAAAGAAACCAGCAATTTTAGGTCACATATGGCTCAAAAACCCCCAGCAGTGACTGATATACTCGATAATTTATTTACACAGGGGAAACTCTTCGCTTTCTTTTAAGGTGTAACTGGGAACTGGGATTTATTATTAGAATCTAGTTCAACTTACTTGAACATAAAATTTATCAAAAGTCATGATGGGCCCGAAATAGAAGAAAGGGAGGTAGAAGTTGTACTTCAGCAGCTCTAGGATGTTGTAGTTCCCATCTTTTCTTTCACAGTTCTCCAGAGCAAAACTCATACAGCGCATGATTGTAAACCCACATCCTCCATAGAAGAAAACAGGACGCAGCTCAAAGTCCCCCTCCACAAAACCTGCCTACATAGAGAAGACATGGGGAACCATGAGAAATGTAGATAATATATCGAGGGGCTTAAGTGTCAGGAGTTTACCTGCCAGGAAATGAAGGGTTCACACTTGAATGTAGCCAAGGTACAAAGACCAGTGACGAAGCAAAGCCAGCGGATTTTCACTAAAGAGATGCTGTAGAGCAGGATGCAGTGGGAGAGGATGAGGGTGATGTAGGTCCAACCCATGCTGGTCCACACAGCAAGCAGGCCGTATACCATGTATGCCAAGGACCTGTACTGTGGAACAGAAAAATAGTGTCACCACAGGATATTTAAATAACAAGTTAAGCCAGGTAAGGTA
Organism: Heterochromis multidens; assembly: GCA_015108495.1. Classification (NCBI taxonomy): domain Eukaryota; kingdom Metazoa; phylum Chordata; class Actinopteri; order Cichliformes; family Cichlidae; genus Heterochromis; species Heterochromis multidens. The sequence continues at coordinate 40,931 of VUQS01019607.1, forward strand.
CAGTTGTGGTCAGTTTACATTCACTCATCGTGGGCATGAATATCAGGGTAATTTTGGGTTTTTAATGATTTCTTTGAACTGTTCTTTTTTCAGGCTGGAATGATTGTACAGCATACATCTTTAATGACTTAAAAAAAAAAAAAAAAAAAAATTGAAAAAA
>VUQS01019610.1:5174-19803 GCA_015108495.1 Heterochromis multidens
AAAAAAATCTTTTTCACACCCCGTTAACTTTTCTCAGTGACGTTTATTCATACGAGTGGATTCCTGAACTCACCTCAAATCCTTTCAGACTGAGTTACACTGGTTTATGAGGTGGTGTGTGACATTTGATCATTAGCTCAACCAACACCTTTAAAATTATCTTGTGGCATATCTCACAAATTTATGGTAAAATCAGAATTTATTCAAATTAAGCCACAAAAAAGGACGCTGGCCTGGACCTCTTGAGCTGCTTTATGCTAACCATCTTAAATATATCCCACCTCTTCTTTAGTACCAACATCAGATTCCAATTTTCAAACAGTCTACTGGACAGGAAACTGCTAACAATTATTTTCATAATTTAATAATTTAAACAGTGATTATTTTTTGATTATTTTGAACAGAAAACAGTCCAAAGAGAGAATCAGTATGGTCACGTGTAGCCAAAAAAACTTTCCAGTAAAAAATCATTTACATCTTTTCCACCAATGTGGTGCCGGTGCCTTTTGAGAACCAGCCCACATTTCAACCAGTTTGGGCAGAATATTTTGGAGTGTTAAAAGCAGAAGTTGGGCTAATTTCTGTGCCAGTATCAGTCACTGGTGAATTTCTTGTGGTAGCCTCTCCCATAGCTACTGATGTCAGTGGGCTCAAGTTTGGGCCCAGGACTTTTGTGATGTCACCTGTTTTGGCATGAAACGGGTTCTTGCTTGGGCACTGCATCAGTGGGAAAGAGGTCATGGTGGAGTTATGTTTCGGTTATCTTACATTAATGCTTCCTCTGATTCCCAGAAATGCCCTGAGATTTAGTCGCACGGTGAGTCGGTGCTCCCTCCACAGCTGCAGAGCCCTTTAGGGAGAATCAACCCAAAGAATGAACATTGTTTATGTTAAAGCAGACAGATTCTGCTCATTTCCACCTCATTTTTTATTTTTTGGATTAGAGCAGCTTTGCATGATTCAGTTTAAAATAATTATCTCACACTGGGCTTTGGTTCATCCTGTCTGAAACGAGCTGTTAGCTTCTCCCCCTTTAAGTCAAGTTTTTTTTTGATTGGCTGCCCCTCAAACAGAAGTTTTGAAAATGGGAAACCAGAATAGATCTCCTGCAATGACCTCATGACCCTTCCTCACCTGCCCCACGACCAGGACATATTTGTATGTAGGTTCCACTTTAGCTTCACACTTTCCTTAAACTCAAACTACCAGGAAATTTTTTTCACTTTGTTCTGTTTACCTTCTGTGACATGTGGGAGACAAAAGTGATGTCATGTTTCATGTCTTTAATATTTTAGTGTAAAAAAGGGAGAAACATTCAGTAACTGTGTTTGTAGTGAACAAACTAAAACATGCAAAAAACACCAGCATGGTCCTTTAACTTTGGTCTTAAACCACTGTTCAGTTTTTTTTTTTTTTTTCTTAATACAGAGCATGTATTTAACCAGTGAAAGGGACTTGTTATTAAACTGTAACATTAACAGGTGTGATGAGTGGAGTACAAACTGTCTGTATGCCTTATTTCAGTCAGAATGAGGCCAGTAATCCCAGCCTACAGAACGAGCCCAAAACATTTGTCGTTTAATGTAAATCTGCTGCCAAGCAAATGTGTCCAAATAAAAGCAATAAATACAAACATTGTGGTCCATGTGCAACGATAATTATCGATGATTTTTTAACTAGGAAAAGGAAGTTGAAGTTGTCCATTAAATTAAAACTGATTTAATGCCGACTTCATGAGAAAATACTGGGCGCGTATAATCCTCAGTTACTACAGTAAGAAAGCAGCGATGTGCTTCTGTTTTTCAGCCTTAAAGTTGCTGCTTATCAAATAAATGATGGTAAAATGAACAGAGGTGTAATTTGCAGCAAAGAAGAAACTATTGGGGGAAAGTTGGCTGCAGGAATGTAATTGTATTGATGCATTAAAAAAAACCAATATAATGCACATAATGGTGATATTGTCTCCTGGGGCTCCACAGGCATCAGTCATGGTGGGCAACATGAGGTACTCTGTTTCTCATCCTGGTAAATAAAATAAATTTTCAGTCTTTGATTGAATAAAATTAAATCACATTTAAGACTTTTTCCAGGACTTGGGATTGAAAAAATAAAATTCTCATGGCTTGCAAAATAAACTTTCATTTGTGATTTCAGCCCCTGAACACTCAGACAGAAGCAAGGTCAGACAGGTTTGAAATATTTTCTCTATAATTTATACTGATGGGAAGAACTGCAGCTATCTGTTAGAAAAGACAAACACAGACTAAGGCACTTCTGAAATTATTATTTTTTATAAATCTGTCTGTTTTACACATCAGTGTTAAACACCAAAAAACTTGAATTCTTTATGTTCAGGTGCAGCATCACATCTGTCCGTACTGATACTTAACAGGGGGGTGGAATTGCTTTTTCTTTGAAAGACAAACCTTGCAAAGGAACAGCCTTTTTTTAAAATCAATGCTGGTTTCACATATGGAAAATCCAGGAAATTAAGACAGAACCCACTTCAGTTTAAATCCTGCAGAGAGCAAAACAAATGCTGAAATCTTCTACATTTCTCGACGAACTTGAATGCAGCAGTGCGTCTGTCCTCCATCATCAGTTGGATTTGGGGAGTCTATAGACTCCGCCGGACATTATGAGCTGATGCTCTCTGACCTTCCTCTGCAGGAACGCCTCCAGCTCGTTCACGTCCATCTCCGTGACGACGGGTCCCGTGGCGACGAACATCCGCAGCATGGTGTGGATGCGTTCCAGCGTCATGGTGTCCAGATTGGTGAGCATGGCCTGGATGTAGACCCAGAACAGCTGCAGACACAGAGACCCAGTGTGTTTACTGTATGTCCATATTTGACTGCAGTTTGAGTTTTAGACTTCACTCTTGGGGCAGCAGTTTAAATATTAAGCATCAGAGCATACTTTTACCTAGAGAAAAGATTTTGTGTGGTGTCTACAGGTGTAAATAAAATTCAACTGGAGATGTTTCAAAAACCATCATCTAATGATAAGTTGAAAAGCCTCCTTTAGCCTACTTTTATGTTTTTACACATATAAACAGCCTGCAAGTGTTAGTCGAACACAGCTTTAACAGTGTGGTTGCACTGCTTCGTCTAAAATGTGTAGAGGGGGAGAAATGGCAGCACTGCACTCTCCATCAAACTCAGTTTAAGACGAAAAATGAAAATATGAAGATTATGGCCAAAAAACAGATGCCCTTGTGTTTCAAATACATACGTGGTCATCATACGTTTGTCCAGACTAAATGGCCTGTAGCAATGAGCCAGTCACGCCATACTCCCAAAGCACCCTGCCATAGGATGCCCCAAGGGTCGAATGCCTTCTCCAAGTCCACAAAACACATGTAGACTGGTTGGGCAAACTCCCACACATCTTCACACAACCTCAACAGGATGAAGAGCTGGTCCAGTGTTCTAAAACCAGGACGGAAACCTCATTGCTCCTCCCAAATCCAAGGACTGACTAATAGATAGCCTCCTCCAGCACCCTGGCATAGACCACCTTGGGGAGGCTGAGGAGTGTGATCCCTCTGAAATTGGAGCCCACCCTCCATTCCCCCTTCTTAAAAACAGGGGCCACCAGCCTGCTCTGCCAATCCAAAGGCACTGTCCCCAACATCCATGCAATTCTGCAGAAGCGTGTCAACCAAGACAGTCCTACAACATCCAGAGCCTCATGGAACTCGGAGCGAACCTCATCCACTTCAGGGGCCCCGCCACTGGAGAGCTTTTTGACTACTTTAGTGATCTCGCCCCACAAATTACTCTTAGTCTGGCCCCTCACCCCAGACCAATTTGTCTTGGGAGACCTTACCAGGGGCAAATTGCCCATGACAACACAGCTCCTTGGATCATGCGGGTGCACGAAGCCCTCCACCACGATAAGGTGGTGATTTATTACGGGTGTTATGGTTAACATAAATAAATTAAAATAACTATCACCTACAATCCTAAAAAAAAGTAATTGTAGGTCTGGAAACAATAACTGGCATTTATAGTCAAATTATTTTTTACAAATGATTAAAAAGAAGTCACATTGTCAGGTCCCCACTTTCAAATATTAAAATTAACTTAGCTGCAGCACCAAAAACAATAATTAATAATCATTATACAGCAGCATTAATTACCTGATGGATAGATTAGCCAATTAGGCAGGATGTTAACCTTAGACGTTAAAGTCTGTGTATGAAATCGATATAAATATTCCAGACTCATGAACATTTTATAATTAAAGTAACCTCAGGATAGAAAACATACTTAAGAGCTTACTTACTTTTCAAAAGGTCACATTACTGGGCCTGTGAAGTTTTACAGATACATGTACAAATGTATGTATACCTGCAGCTTCTCCTCCCTCTGCTCGGACTGCGTGGCGGTGTTGGAGTCCCTCTCCTCGTCGCTGTCGATCAGCATCACGCCTCTGTCCAGCTTCTCTTTGGATGAACCCTTCTCCACCACGTAGAAGCGGCCGCCCGCCTCCTCCCTCAGCACGCCCTGCTGCTGCCACAGAGCCAGCTTCCTGTGCACCAGCTCCTTTGGGGCACCCAGCTTCACACTCAGCTCCTCCAGCGTCCAAGAACCTGACAGAGGACAAACAGATACACAATGATCAAACTTCATCTCTCCTGACACGGACCTCAACTCTATGCAGAGTAATGATCGATACCACAGCTGTTAGTTTACAACCATCCCATCCCCAATGTGAGGAAAAGCTCAGGGATGATCACAAAATAACATTTCATAGCATAAAAGCGGTCTGAAATGAGAGATCCTACTTTTTTCCTGGAAGTACATGATAGTGGCAGCCTGGATGGGTGAGACCGTGAGGTTGGTGAGGATGCGGTCCTCCAGCTCCACATCCAGAGTGACTGAGCCCAGGTGAGGCTTCCAGCTCAGCGTCCTCATGGCCTGAAACACAAAACAAAGGGAACACAAAAGCTTCAATCACAAGAGTCAAATCAGCAGCACAGACATAAAACTGCAGCTGTTTTTTTGGTTTCTCATTCAAACCAAATCAGAGATGTCACAGCAGATGAACTCCACCTTGAGCTTCTCGTAGCGATGCGTGTAGGCCTCCATGGCCTGGCAGACAACAGGGGGGAGCTCCAGCTTCTCCTCCTTCAGCGTGGGCCAGAACTCAGATGAGAGGATGATGGCTGACAGGGGCAGCGGCGGCTGCTCCTCCTCGCTCAGCTTTGACTCCTCCTCACGGATGTTGCTGTTGATCCTGCGAGAGTCCGCCATGTCCTGCAGATACAGACCGAGACTTCAGTGCAGTCTATAGACTCTGTCATCCAACAGGAAATGATAATGTTCTCATAACTGAATCTTTAGGGAATGTTCTCAAATATCTGGTTAATGATTATATCATATTCCAGATGTTGGGCTGTTTTAATGGAAAAGAATAAAACACGGTTTACCTTCAGCATGACCTCGCAGTAATGCATGTGAGACTCTCCAAACCGCAGCTTCAGCAGCTCCACGTTACGAATTTCCCTGAAAACGCACGAACAGGAGAGGCATGGCATTACGAGGACATTCATGAGTCTTACAACACACTCAAAGGCCAGTACCTCCGAGACGAGTGTAACATCGTGTGCACTCACACCGCGGTCACTGAAGTCTGTTAATTTAAAGGCAGAAATACAGCAGCTGTTTCTCCCACTTTTATAATTATTTTCTTTCTTTCTTGTCTCCCTGTGATTGTCATTTATAACAGAAAATACAAATATATATATTAAAAAAAAAAAATGAAACTCTCAAAATATACAAAGTCATTTTCCAAAACTTACACAAGCCATTTCGTTTGTTTTATTACTGATTCAGTCCTGAAATAATTACTAAGAACTCATATCTTTATTTGCATAGTGTCTCCTCCATGTCGGACAGTGTGGTTCGTAAGCTAAAATCAGTGCAGACTGTGTTTGAGAGCTTTAGAAACCACTTTCAATTAGGGATAATTGGTTTAGAAAGCCATTTGATGTGGTGGCGTCTCCATGCAAACAAAGTGAAACTAAGTACTGAGAGGGTAAAGGCTCCCGATTGGACCCGGGCCGATTTGAACCCTGGCCTCTGAGGTAGCCTTACAGCATATGGGTCACCTGCATGAGCTTAACCGGCACCCTTAACTTAATTTTTTGCTCTACAGTAACACCCACTGGACTCACGGTCCCACCAGTGACGTGGCGTACGTGGTGGAGAGGAAGGAAAGTAAGGGAAGCGATTTGGGCTGAAGGCTAACCCGGTTAGAGCTGTGCTTCAAAGCCTGTTCACAGTAAACTTCAGGCCTCTTATCAACAAGATGGACACACAAAGTTGCTTTAAAACCTTCTATTTTATTCATATTCTACATTTTATCTATTTATTATTTTCTATTTATTTCTATGAGAGACACTAAACAAAATTTCATTGTACCTCACTATAGAGACAAAGATGATTCTGATGACGTGCTGTGTGTATATGAGGAATAAAGAGCCTCCTGGTTGGAGTAATTGGTGGTTCAGTTCCCGTTCAATGGAGGCCGGAACAGAGCAGCTCTCACTCAGTTTAAGGTTTGCTTTTCCCCCTTGTTTTTATCTTTTTGAGGATTGGGGATGATGGCCCAGTGGTTTCAATTTTGCAGTTTCTATTTGATAAATTATTAATTAATGAATAAATAAATCTATTTAACCAGGAAGTGAAACTCCAGAGATTTCGATCTCTTCTGTGAGAGTATCTTGGACCAATTTGGGCAGCATTTACTTTGGTATCAGTGACCCAGAATGTTTTTTGATGGCGGGAGAAACCGGAAACAGTTTGAATGACTGTTGGTGGGAAAAAAAACCCCAAACACCTTTACTTTCATGGTTACCTTGTGGGATTACATGGATAGAAGTTACAGTGTTCTCCTTTGGCAGCTGTTCCTCCCCAAAAGATGAGGAAGTAGGGACCATGTTAAAAATACCAAAACTTTCTCTTAACCTCAAGATGGGAAACTCGTTCAGTCGTACCTGGCCGTGTTGTAATTGAGCTGCTGCAGCAGTCTGTCGGCCAGGACGCCTCTGTACTCGTCTATGAAGATGTCCTTGCTGCCGTAGATGCTGACCAGCAGGCTGATGATGTCGGATGACCGACGCTTTGAGCCCATTTTATCTAAGAAGAAGCACACGAGTAAAATCAGTCTCTTTCTCAGCGGCACCATTCGGTGGTCAGCGTGGTGCATTTACTGACCGGGCACGGCGTCGGTCGGGTCTGGAGTCCAGTCCTCGGGGTCGTTGCCTTCTTCGTCGCTGTCCTGCATCTCCAGAGTCACCGGGTCTCCTCGGGACAGCTCGGAGGCCAGGTCAGTGCAGCCCTCTGCATCTCCGGTCAGACCGGCTACGATCTGCCTCACTGTGTCCTCCCGAGTCCTGAAACACAACACTCAGCTGTTTGATCCTCTGCTGTGGACGTCAAATTTTAAGTCTTATATTGGATTTTTAAAATAAATTTTATTAGCAATTAATGAGATCTTATATAGAGCTTTACTTGCAAAAAACTGTACCAATTAAAACACAAAGATAAGGGAAGGACTAAAAATATATTAAACCAAATTAAGGAATCAACCTGTTTGAGTCTACATGGACTCACCTGAGGTATTTGCGGATGGGCTGGCAGGCGACCTGCAGGATGACCATGGATGGGTCGAGCTCTCTGAGGGCTTTGATGGCTGAGATATAAACGGTGAGGATGTCAGATGTGTGAACGCCTGCAGATGGACAGATTATGGAATTTTACAGACATTACTAAAGAGCCAAGTTTTCCTACATTTACACAGGGATTCATTCCCTTCTTCTGATTATTTTGTGCACCAAAGAGAGCCATCAGTGGACCAGCCCGTGTCCCTGCAGCATGACTTTCACTGCACATGCTGCAACAATGCAGACAAGAAGCTGGATGAAATATAGCATGTGTACACACTGGCTACTGATGTATCTGCTGTGTCACATTAATGTTCAACAATACTGTGATGATGATGATGATGATGATGAGCTGAAAAACAAGTCAGTTTCAAAATAAACAAATCCTTTTTTTAAACATCTGTATCAGCCCTAAGATTTGTCCTAAGGGTCGCCACAGCGGATCATCTGCCTCCATCTCACCCTATCCCAGCATCCTCCTCCGTCACACCAACCCTCTGCATGTCCTCCTCCACTACATCCATGAATCTTCTCTGTGGTCTTCCTCTTTTCCTCATCTTCAACATCCCACTTTATTGTCGTTTTCTTCCCTAATGCTGACTTTAAATGTTGAAAGTATGTGTAACTTTACCGTCTGACTGCACAGAGTACATCTTCAAAAATCTCCCACAGATTTCATCAAATGAGAAAAATAAGCCTTCCTCATGCTGTGAAACTCTGATCCACACGCTGTTCTGAACAGGTTTAGAACCAGAAACTGACCCGGGTGCAGCAGGCGGCTTTCGAAGGCGGATTTGAGCGAGGTGAGGAGCTGCTGTCTCTGATTGGTTCTCTCCAGGCAGAACTTCAGATCCTCAATAGCAGCTTTGGATTCGGGGAAATCTGAAAGAAAGCAGGAGAAAAGCCAAAAACAATCTTATTTAATTTAAAATGAGAGAAATATTGGTAAAAAACAAAACAAACAAACAAACAGCAAACACTGCAGTTTTTCCTTCACACCGACTTCACTGGGAGGCCACCCTGGTACATTTTGCAATTTTAATTTTTTATTTGAATTCACCACTGGACCATCCCCTCACTCTTATTTTGCTTACTGACCAGCTAGCTCTGGCTGTTTTTAGCAGGAAATCAGAGCTCCTGGAAAACCCTGCACACGCACAGTGATCGTTGCACAGGTTCACCTTCAGAAACCTTTATTGCTTTTAATCCTCTGGGTAGACCTGGCTAACCAAATGCTCTCTTTCCATCGTTCTGGCTCGAGCTGCGCTAAGCAGCTCATGAGTCTGAGCTCTAAGAGAGGAGTGAAAACACTGCTGTAAAGGAAAGAGCTGCGCTTGGTTTATAACATGAGAGGAAATGAGAGCTTCGTGGCAAAGAAGAATTTTACCCCGATTACTTTAATCAGCAGGTGTCACCGTCCAATCACAGCTCAGAGGTCAGCTGACTGACCGTTTCAGCTTGGATTGGATCTGTTTTTATATTTTAAACCTGCCGTAGACTCTCACCTCTGATGATGCTGAACAGCTCCTCGATCCTCATGTTGACGTAGATCCTGCAGAAGAACTGATGCATGTGGCACCTCCACTGCTTCAGGACCGAGCTGCCGGGCTGGCCGGCCTGGACGCTGTGACCGATGGGGGCTGCTGGGATCAAACCGGAGTCTCTATCTGCCTCACTGGCAAACACTTTACTCAGCCAGCCCAGCACCAGCTCCAACCACTGCTCACACACACACACACACACACACTTTTTAAATGAAGCGCAGGCGAAAGCTGACTTTATGTCGTGGACAGATGCTGCAGATGTTTCACCTCCTGGAACTCCAGCAGGAAGGAGCGCTCGTACTCGCCCCGGCACAGCTGCTCCATCCGCATCTCGATGAGCTTGTGGAGGATGGTGGTGACGGCCTCGGAGCTCACCCACTCCAACAGCTGCAGCTTCGACCTGCGAAACAACCAATCAGATGTCAGCGTTTCAAACACGGACAGAACAAACAGCTGATCAACACGAAGACGCCGCGTGATGAACCACAGTTCAGTTTCTTAAATAAAACCATTATGAATTATTTAATATTTATTTATTTGGGTTCGATATTTGTTTAACTTTGGTTTTTTTATTTACTGGCTGTGTTTTAGGATTTATTGACAAAGTTATTATTTGAGATTCTTTTATTTATATTTTTTATGTTATGCATTACATTTTTATTTACATATTATCTCATTTAATCAATTACTGTGTTAATATTTGTATTTATATTATATATAATTTTTATTTACATTTATTATTTACTGTTTTCATAAGCTAATTATTTTTTAAAAACTTATAATTTTTTATTCAAATATTTAAATTACAGACTTATTTATTAAAACACAGTAAATAAATGAGTTTTTCAACTTGTTTTATTTATTTTTATTATTTTAGTCACGTATTTACTACTTTAACATGTAATTAATTTTTTTGTTTACTTATTATTTGTCCCCATATTTATTCATTAATATAATTATTGACTTATTTATTTACTGCTTTCTAATAAATGTATTTGAGGTTTCCTTGAGTCCTGTTTATTTTAATATTATTTAATTCAGATATTTATCATGTATTTACTATTTTTCATATGTAATGACTTTAAAACTTTTTAATTTTCATTCACACATTTATTTATTTAATTACTGACATGTTTATTTATTTATTTAACTTTGAAAAGTCAGAAATGACGCTGACTTCCTGTCTGGGTTATGTTGGTTGTTTCAAATTAAAAGCCTGACTCGTGAACGTCCTCCTGGATCCACTCACAGGATGTGGCTGAGCTCCTTCAGTTGTTCCAGGGCCTCCTGACACCAGCACTGCTGCACGGGGACCCAGCAGCCCCGGCAGGCCACTCCCTCTGGGCCGTCGGGAGCCTCGGTGGCGTCCTCACCACTGCCCTTCTGGTTCATGTAGACAGAGAAGGTCCTGCTGTAAAACTCCAGGACTCGCTCCTGGAGGACGGGGGCTGGGGAGAAGAGGAGCAGGGCCCTGATGGTGGTGAAGGCCCGCTCCTTGAGGGCTTTGGATCCTGGGCCACACAAACCACCACAGCCCTCATCCTGCCACATCCCCAGCCTCTCCAAACCAGCTGTGAGGAGGAAGAGGAGAAGTTTGAATGCTACTAACAAAGAAAACCATCAACTCTCTGACTGTCTACTCACCCAGGAAGGGTTCCAGCCGGTCCAGCAGAGTCCTGAAGGCTGTGAGCAGAACCCAGGCCCTGTCCTTCTCGTTCATCTCGTTCTCCGGCTGTTTGAGGCCAGACCAGAACTCGGGAACCACACAGGAGGACAGACGCATCTGCAGGGTCTCCAGCAGCCAGCTGCCCAGCAGCCGGTCCAGACCCTGATTGTTCAGCAGGGCCAGCGAGTCCGAGACGCTCGGCTCCGAGCTGCCCAGAGACACCTGAACGCAACCAAAACACAGCATTACACTAACAGAGCCTCACCTGGACCAACAGGTCCCGGTGACGGCCAACAGGGTTTCTTCACAGCCCTCCTTTGGTCAGAAAAGAGTTTCAGTTTTGGTTTCTTAGACTGAACATGAGAGAGTCATCAGGAGGAGACTGATGGGCCCTCAACAATCCTGCAGAGGAGCAAAACCCAAAGACCGGAAAAGACCAAAGCTGAGTTTGTGTCTCTTTGCAGGCGTTAAATTGATTTCTGTTCATTTTACTAATCTTTGTGGTGGGTTTGCTTCTTTTTGATGTTATTTGCATCTTTTAGAACATTTTTAAACTTTTTGAGAGTCTCTCTGAGGTCCTTTTGTGTGCCTTTGCACTTGTTTTCCATCTGTGCTCATTTTATATTTCTTACTGATTGAATTTGTTGCTTTGTGATTAATTTGCATGTGTTTGTGGTCCTTCTGCTTGTCTTTATAGTTGCTTTCTCATCGATCAAAGTTCATTTTGCACACCTTTCTACTTGTTTCGTCTATTTGCACCTTTTTTGTGTTCATTTGTTTTGTACCTCTTTTAGGTAATTTTGACTGCTTATGAACATTTAAATGATTTTCCAACATAAACTTCACTCTGGTCAGTTGCTCTGACTGAAAACAGAGTTTCTTGACATTTATGAGGATTAATAATAGCCAATAAAAGACTATGAATCACATACAGGAAACAGCACAGATTAAGACCATTAGGAAGACACGGGCACACGTAAGCCGAATTTAACCGAACACTTCTCGTGATTAATGAAGAGTCTTAAAATATCTCACACTGATGACAAACCACGTCTACGAGTAAGAAAACGTTAAATCGAGAGATTTTTGAATGGAGTTCGGCTACTCGTTAAGATGCATTCATTTAGCTGCAAGAGTCCAGAGCCGGAGGCCACTCACCAGCGCCGCAGTGACGGTTTCCCAGGCTTCAGCGACCCCGGGATCCAGTTCGGATCCAGACATCTCCACTGAGTCCGGTTCCATCGCAGTTTCCTCCATTTTCTCAGACTTTTCTTTACAAACCGCGAAGCAGCTTCTCGGAGTCCCACATTTAAACTCTGGAGGTTGTATCCGGTTATAACGTCGCTCCTGAACATCTAGAAACACGCGTCATGTTTCCGGCGGGTTTTACTTACGTCCAAAATAATAATGACTAAAAACAGTATCGCGGGTTTACTACTGCTTCGTTATTTCGGTCTTCTTCTTCTAGTTGTTTTTATGCTAAGGCTGCGAATGCTGTCCTCTACTGTTGGATAGTAGTCATGGCAACTCATCGTTTGGTTTTATTTTGAAGTTCACAGGAAACGTCACTGTGTGGGTTCGTGTTTGTCGTAACAATAGTGAACTTGACAGTTGACCCGAAGGGAAATAATGTCCGCTAAAACTTTTTTAAAAATAGTAATTTAGAAATAATCAATAAGAAATGAGGAAAAAATATTTTATTATGGAGAAAGAAAAAAAATCAGAACACATAAAAAACAAAACAAGATGCTCAAAACAATATTTGTTTGGTTATAATGAATGAATAATGTGTATTGAAATAACCAAATACAAAAATAAATAACACTGTTTTCAATAATCAGTAATAAGAAATATGCAAAAATCACTAATGAACCCTTTTTTAAAAAAAACAAACAAACATGTATTTATTTATGTTCCCTGTGGCCCTCTGGTGGTCACAATGAGAAACTGCAACACTTCATTTACATTTATGGCACCGATTATTTTTACATATTAAAAATGTTCTATCAATCAATTTGTTAATCAATATCCATATCAAACCACTGTACATGTACGTTAATAAAACCGAATATCAGCATGTCTGGATATTAAGATCATTTATTACAGTTGTTTAGTAATCTGCCCTCTAGTGGTTACACTGCGCAACTACAGCCGTGCCAGACATGAAAAGAGTGATAAATTTAAAAAAATAAAACTTTTAAAGCAGTTGGAGCTCTGATAGGTGGTCAAAGAAGAGACTCTTGTGGTCATTTGAGGAACTGCAGGTGTTAGTTCACAGTCTGTACAGCTCATTATCGTATTTGTAATAATCATATTAATTTTAAACATAATTTTTTTTTCTCCATGAAACATATTAATGCAGTATGTTAGTATTTTCAAGATATAGTAGAAGTTCTCGGGTATTTGGATTCACAGCTTTTTTTTTTTCCTGCCTTATTACATTCAGTATTTTCAGGATCAACATAGAAAGTTATTATAAATTCTTATTAAAAAAAGATTTAAGCTATAAATGCAACTGTACACTATTCAGTATAAATTAAAATAAATAAATAAAAGAGGTGCAGTTACGCTCTGTGTCCACTGGAGTGCACTGGACAAGCCACTCATTAAGTTAGACGAAACAGTGTGAAGATACTTCCGCTGAAGAATTTCAAAACAAAACTTCAAACAACACTGGTGCAGTTTCACGCTGTGATCACTAGAGGGCAACACTCACTGTGAAATCGTCACCGTCAAGTCAAAAAACAAACAAACAAACAAACAAAAACACAGTTTAAAGTTTCTTTCGGTGAAGAAACTCAAAATAGAAGTTAGATATTATAAAATAAAGACGTATATCTCTCCATCTATATGTCTAGGTAGACACACACACACACACACTTTCTGTGGCTTAAACTAAATGTATAAAATTTGTCTCTTTTTTATTTTGCAGCCACATAACGAAACTGAGGTCCGCTGGTGGCCTTCTTCTGGACACCGAGTCCAGATTTTGATTTATGTTAATTTTCATCGTTTTCTTAAAACGTTTAATTAAAAAAAAAAAAAGTACATTTAAAAAATAATGATTTTTTTTTGTTCGACGTCACATTAAGTTTATGACTTTTTCACAACTATCCAAAGGCTGAAAAAAACTTCAGTCTCCGTGTGTTTCTTCAGTTCAGACATTTGCTGTGAGAACACGTCAGAGAACACGTCAGAGAACATGTCAACAATTATCTTCTAAATTTTGTTTAGGTACGATCTCGCTAGCGACGCTCTTATTTTGAAAGGTCCCCGTGTATACGCTACCTCCGGTTAGCCGCAGTTAGCCGTTACCGGTTCGCACAGCAGCGATGACGGCGGCGGAGTGCGAGTGAGTTTGTTGTCTGAATGTGTGGATTATGGCTGCTAACCGTCTCTAATGTCGTGTCACCGTGTGTTTGATCCGCGGTTAACCCGCTCGGTGCCGCCGCGCAGTCAAATCTGCTGCAGCGTCGAGCTAACAAGCTAACGCTAATTTTAGCCGGTTATGAAATGCCGCAGAGATTCGACCGCACACGCTAACTGCGCTGTTTTCTTGTCCGCAGCACACAGTCTGAGATCGAGGTGCTGCAGTCCATCTACCTGGATGAGCTGCAGGTGGACAGGAGAGAGGACAGGTGAGCTAACAGCAGCTGCGTTGGTGCAGGACAGGTGAGACTCTCACAGGTGTGAAGTCTCTTTAAAACCCCCCCCCCCCCCCCCCCACCAAAAAACCAACCACCC
>VUQS01019612.1:1231-14988 GCA_015108495.1 Heterochromis multidens
AACAGGAAACCCCCCCCCCCCCCCCCAGTCTGTCATCCCCAAGGGATGCACATCTGGGTCTGACCTCATTGCCTTTTTTTTTTTTCAGTCACAGCTGTTCTCATTAACCCTCTCACTAACGTGGTTGAATCAAGGCATGAATCCTGACCAGCTTTGTCTTCCTTGACATTGTTAGTTGGATTTCTCTAAATCAAAATACAAGATTCCCCATGAGTGCACACAAGGCCTCCATGTTATGTCTTGGCGGGTAATTAGCTTATCTTGTCGTACTGTCCCTGCTTTATCCTCTCAAACTTAATCCGGTAACATCATCCTATCAGCTATAGTGTGCAATTGCACAAGTTCAGACCTGCTTCTGTAGTCCTAAACCCTGGTGGAAGTATCAGTCTGGCCATGGAGACTGCTACTATTCTGTGGGGGTTTGTGAGTTTAGGAATCTTTCTTTATGGATGTGTGATCTTCACTGAACTGGCAGAGCAGGCTCCATTTACCATAACTCTGTTTAGATAGGGTGAGCTCTACAGAATACATAAGAAGAAATGGGAACCACCCACAGACAGTAGCGGTGGGAAACAATAGCTGTCTGTGACATCTCCTGGCTGCACTGATACTCCATTCATGCATCCCGACCACAGTTTCAGAGGAGTGAGGGGCCGTCTTTGTACTCTGAACCCTGTCACCTCCTCTCATCTTTGCAAAATGGCAAATTAGACCAAGGACTCAGAGGTGTGCCCTACCCTTGTAAACAATAAAGGAAAACTAAGGACCCATGAGAGGGGCGGTTATATTTAGTGCTTTGCATCTAATTTTGCATATTGTTAATATTAATCTAATTTATTTTAAATCAAGTCTTTTTTTTTTTGTCCTCAGAGCATTTGTGTTTTGCTTGTTTTTCAGCAGGAGTTCTTGATTGCTTACTTCATCAGACAAGTATGTAAGGAGCATGTAGTAAACAGTGATGCATTTTTGTTGATGCTAAAAACATGGCATTAAGTTTTAAGTACAGCTTTTGATTTCTACTTTGAATATTTATGAATTATTTACAGACAAGTGGCAGAAGGAAAAGTTTTTGGGAGAGTTTGGAACTGAACTAATAAACTTGAACTTTTATTTTCTCAATTTGTTAAATTAGGGGTCTAGTGTTTCCTCTGTTCCTTTAAGGCAACATAACGTTTAAAGCCTCAAACGTTAGCTTTGAATGTATGACCACTGTTACCTTAAAAATTAAAAATAAATAGACATCGCTAGTTAGTTATAAATGACATAAATTTGTCATAAAAATATTCCCAACGCCTCTTGGCTTCAGTAGACCATATAAACTGGAAGCTTTTTATGTTCTTACAGATTTCTTCATCAAACAAGAAGTATGTGTCCCTGCCAGTCAGGTGTTATGTCATATTTGAATTCAAGGAAGTGTAATGTCGTAATGTCATAAAAATGTGTTAAGGCCGTACTGTTTTTTTTTTTAAGATCCTCAAGACTCTAAACCAACAGGAACAGTATGAGGAAATGCAGGACTTATTTTATGATTACTACAAAACAAATAACACTGGTCAGTCTACTGGTAGTCTGTGAATAGCACTTTGTTTCTATTGGATCTTTGCTATTATACTGTTAATTTGCCCGGGCATAAATTGTTTTATATAAATGCTGTTTTGCAGTGTTTTTAGAGTTGAGGTTGTAAAGTGTTTCTATTAGGTGGAAATTTTTAAAATGTGAGCGATAGCTTATCAATCTTCACAGACCTATCCAAGCAGTCAAATTATGGAAGAACATAGAAGGATTTTCATGATTATATTGATGAGGGCTTGTTGCTTAATTATACAGCTATCTCGAGTAGGTGTGGGATGGCAATAACAATAAAATAATGTTATCTGTTGCTCTCTTTAGTTACGAGTATGGAAAAGGTGATCAGTGGGCTCAATGACTGACTAGCAGAAGTTAGTCATTTTCTGGTAGGAACCAAAACCCTTTTGGATAAATGTGATACATTCTCTCTATGCATTGATAATTCTTAAATATCTCCTTCCTCCCAGGTTAAGAGCTTAGGTGTTGTTTTTGATAGCTCCTTAAATTTTGAAACACATATCAATAATGTCACTCGGTCTGCATATTTCCACCTACGTAATATTAGTCGGCTACGCCCATCCCTCACAGCTAACAGTACTGCTATCCTTGTACATGCTTTAGTTACATCGCATATTGATTATTGTAATTCTGTCCTCTGGTTTACCACACAAATGGCCCGGGTCATTACCAGAACCCCTTCTATTGAACATATCACTCCTGTTCTTCAACAGCTTCACTGGCTTCTTATAAAATATCACATTAATTTTAAGATTCTGCTTCTTACTTTCAAGTCTCTCCATAATCTTGCACCTCCATATCTCTCTGATCTTCTGTACATTGCCACTCCTTCTGCTCGTCTGACCACCATGTGCTTCAGAGATTTCAGCCGAGTGGCCTTGTCTTTAGAACTCTCTCCCACATCACATTCACAATGATGAATCTCTCCCTATTTTTAAAGCCAGTCTTAAAACACATCTTTTTAAGCTGGCTTATTCTGGTTGATTTTAGTTTTTGATTGTATTGACTTTTAATTTTATGGTGTCGTTCTACTGCTATTTTACCTGTGCTGTGATTTTGTTGTTTAATTGTTAGTAAGGTGTCCTTGAGTGTCTTGAAAGGAAGGTGCCTATAAATAAAATGTATTATTATTATTATTATTGTCATCATTATAAACCACCACATAAACAAGTGAATATCATTTACTGACATCATGAAGACACTGATGATCAAACCAAGCAGCAGCCTGCAGGCTGAACAATGAAGCAACACAGTCAACAAAACCTGCAGTTCAGGCTTGCTATACAAATGAGTCAGTCTCCTTAGACTCCCATGTCAAAACCATAAACTGTATATAAAAGATGTAGCCATCACAACAACACTTACTGGTTTCTGGATTCCACATTGTAAAGCCTCAGTGTTAGCATTTTAGTTGCTGCCATGTTGGTTTTGTGGAATCAGAAGTGACCATATTTTGATGAGAAGGTGGAATGCTATATTATCAGCTACCTGCTAATGAGTGCTCAGTAACATCCAAATAAAATCCTAGAAAACTGGAGCTCAGACTTCTTGGCTGGTCTATTAGTACAGCCATATTATTGATTAGATAATTGCATTAAAAATGCTCCTAAAGGCTCCAACAGCACAAACACAGTCCAAAGGGCAGCTGTTAATGTCTGACATGAGAAAGTCTTAAAGTTTTTATGTTGAAAAAGCAGGTCTTCTGACAGGAGTATGTGCAGAAAAGTTGGCATTTCTTGGCAAAAATTGTAATGAAACAAAGGAAAAACCCCAAGGAAATTCAACCACGTGAAAGGAAATGTAGCTGCCATATACTCCCCCCTTTTCTACTCACTCCCTGTACTTATGCCTTCCCAGCCTCACTTTCATGGACTTTACCACTTACACAGGTAAGGAATGGGCAATCACAACATAAACAACCAAAATACAAATAAACTCAAGGCTAACAATAATCCTGGTTGCTAATCATGCAGACCCTTCACTACCACTGCTTATAAGCTTATTCCCAGGAAACACAGGTGACCCACAGAACCCAACAGGAACAACTATTAAAACACTGAACTCAGTCTCATTCACCAACTCAGCTATCAAAATACACAACAGAAACTCATGATCAGTAATGACACATCATAATCATAATGTTTGGGAACTTGGCACAGGGAAAATGTTGAAGAAGTGACCCTCTTTTCACAGTGGTTATAAAAACATCCTTGTGCAGTTGTTAAAAAAACTACTTTTGGCTGCTCCCTTATTCACAAGTGCACCCCGTAGTGTGTAGCTCTGCATGTTTGATTTGGCAGATGTTTTTATGCTGGATCCCCTTCCTAGTGCAATCCCAAAAGGATTTGTGTCTCCTCCAGGGGTCTTTCGTTTGTTAGGTGAATGTGTAGACCACTACATTATGAAGGGTGAAATTAGCTATAGAGACCAAAACAGTTTTTTTTGTATAAGGCTGTAAAAATGCTTATTTCTGCAGTAAAGTTGGACATTTTAACATGGGAGTCTATGGGTGACGTTTGGAGCCTCTAGTGGACGTTAATGGACCTTCAGGGTTGGCTTCATTTTTCAGCCCTGTAGGCTGTTGCTTCTTTGGAGCCTTTTGGTCATATTATTTTTTCTTTGACTCTATAACTAAGACTAAGAGTGAACATTTTTCAGTTTTTGCCATCAGATGGCACCAGCTTTTATAATTTTAACTGTAACAGAACCTGGTCTCCTCAGCGTCTGTGGGGCTTTCTTTTTTCACATGCTCTGTCTTCAGTTTATGAAAAGGAACACTGACTATAAAGAAATGTACTACTTTTTATAGTAACATTAACTTTAACTCATTATAATGAAGACAGTCACAGAGAAGAGAAAGCGAGAGCGTCTTAGTGGCGACTGCTTCGCTTCAGCAGCCGAGACGGAGAGTGTTTGTAAAGATCTCTGAGGTCAGCGTGTGGATCAAACTCTTATTTTGTGATAGAACAGAAAGATGCATCAGTCTTACTTGGAGAACACTGAACATTTACAGACTGCTGAGCTGACTGAACGGGCGGGTTGTCGCTTCCTTAATGATCAGGGTCGTGACCTTTGGTTGCTTTGAGATCAGATGGTTTACAGCCCAACAGGAGAGCATCTAATATTTCTTGTTTCTTATGTTATTTTCAAACTATCAGCAGCCTCACTAACTAAAAGAAAATATGTGAAAAATTCAGCAGCACTGTCTCTTTTTAGAAATCATATCAATCGTGCCAATGACTTAGAAAAAACACACACAAATCTTGTTTTGGACAGTTTCTTGCTATACCCACCGATTGTAATTGTGCAGAAGAAAACATCCATTGAGGTTCATGCTGCTGTCAGGATGTAAACATTAATGGCGGTACTTCTCAGCTGAGTGTTGATATCAGCTGGCTGCACACTTGAATGATGAATGAATAGATTTTTTTTTTTTTATTTAGGCAGCACATCACATCCATCACAGTGAATAGAAAGCAGACACAGTACAGCTGATATCTCCAAAACTGGGCAAGTAATTCCTGTGACAGAAAAGCCCCACCCACCTGTGTTTACGAGTTGCAGCCAATCAGAAGACAGTTAACTTAGAGTCCAGTAATAAAAACATGGAACAGGTCTTCTTTAGACATTAAAAAATTAATCATTAATCAGTGTTATTTATCACTCAAGCACACACCCCACCCCAGGTTTAAAAAAAAAACCTTAAAATTTATAGCAATCATTTATCTACTCTAAATGGGACTGTAGTTTCCAAGTCAAATCAAATCAACGTGCATCAGATTGTATTAAAAAAGACTTTTAAATTTGGTGGGAAAAGTAAAACTGTGTAGGCAAAACAGACGCAAGAGCAGCTACTTATGCACCTTTTGGTGCCACACAGCATTTTAGCAGGTGCATAGTTATTGCTTATTAGTTACAGGTAAGTGCAAATCTTTTAGCGGAAACCTTGTCAAGTCTGGGATACGACCATAATTATAAACAAGTCCAGAGTATACAGTGTGTGAGTCGGAATACATGATCAAAATGCTGCACCTCAAAGAAGATATGGCACATATTACACAACCAGATTAGTTTTCTTGGCAGTGGTATAAAGTCGCCATTGCTTGACAGTAAAGTCGAGGCTTGTTTACATTCATTTGTGCACATCACATCATGTAAATCAAGTGAGACTTTTTTCTACAGGAAGAGTTGGAGACATAAGGTGAGGCTGAGGAGATGGAAGAAGACAAAGATGAGGGAGAGAGCAGGAGGCCCCCCACTGGTTTGTGATACAGTGATGGTTGTAGGCGTGATGGTCATGATGGTGGTGTTGGTGGTGTTGGTGGTGGTGATGGAGGCCGGAGACAAGCGTGTCCCCAACGTCTCAGTCAGGAAGCTGTTAAAGGTGCTCAGTCTGGTGAAGACCATAACTGTGTCTCGTCTTCTCCTGGTGGAGTTGCTTTGAGCTGTTAACACAACCGCCTGGAACCAAGAGCTGTCGACCTTACACATCAGTGGGTCACCAGAATCGCCCTGAACAAAAAGACAGAAAGGTTCAATTATTATCAATTCTTATAATCTTATAAATGTGTGTTTGGTTGATTATTTCTTTTTTGTAACAATACTTCTTGGCGATAAATCATATACCGTTGGAAAGCTGGTTTATTTCCCCTGAAATGGTGCCACATTTGTAGTGAAATGCATTTATGGGTTGAGCAGCAGAGTTGAGTATGTGGGTTGCGGCCATGAGAACTTGCCAAATCTTCTCTGCCAATGCCAAACAGCTTATTCTGCTATTACCTCTTCTTTTGAGCTTCTGGTACGCCAGGTGCTGACAATCAGGTGCCTGATTTTCGCCTGATTAGCAGCACCTGTGAGCATGGACCCTGCTACAGCGGTCAGTTGGTGTCTGCTCCAAGCATGCCATGTTTGGCTGATCTGCATACGATCCGTGCCATAGGGCAACTTCAAGCTGTTGTTCCGCAAAGCCAAGCTGCAGCATTATTTGGAGTCAGCCCTAGTACCATCTCCAAATTGAAGGCCAAGTTCCAGATAATTGGAGATGTCAGACAGGTCGCGAAGTGGGCATCCCAAGAAGATGATACCACAAGAAGACCGTTTCCTCACCCTATCAGCACTTAGGAACCTTAGGCATCCTACCACAGATTTCCAGTCAAGGTTTGCAGGACAATATGGCCGACAGCTCACTACCCAGACAATCAGGAACAGACTGCACACAGCCAATCTCCAGTCTCATAGAGCTGCTAGGAGGCCTGTCATGACTGCTCCTCACCGTCAGGCCTGGACTGGAACCTGAACATGTGGAGGAATGTTATGTTCAGCGATGAGTCCAGATTCTGCCTACAGCAGTTGGATTGTAGAGTCCAAGTGAGGAGAAGACACGGAGAACACTATGCTGATTGCTGCACCAATAGGGTAACAGCTTTTCACAGCGGTCGTGTAATGCTGTGGGCTGGCATCTCCCTCACTGGAAAAACAAGGCCTGTCATCATTGGAGGCAATCTCAATGCAGAAATATATTGAGATGATATTCTGCAACCAGTGGCAATCCCATATCTCAACAGTCTGGAACCGAACTCTATCCTCCAAGATAAAAACACTTGTCCCCACAAAGCGGGGTTTATCAGAGACTATCTCCAGAATTTGGGAGTGGAGAGGATGGAATGACCTGCCTGCAGCCCTGACTTCAACCCCATTGAGCACTTGAAGGATCAGCTTGGACATGCTGTTCGTGCCAGAGTGACCAACACAACAATATTGGCTGACTTGCGGCAAATGCTGGTTGAAGAACGGGATGCCATCCCACAGCAGTGTGTGACCAAAATGGTGACCAGCATGAGGAGGAGGTGTCAGGCTGTTGTGGTTGTGTATGGTTCTTCCACATGCTACTGAGGCCCCTGTCTGTTAAATGAATAAATTGTTAAATTGCCAATATGTCTTATTTCTTCAGACATCAATCATCCAATTCAATAAACCACACCAAACAAGAGTCAAAAGCAGAATAAGCTTTTTGGCATTGGCAGAGAAGACTTGGAAAGTTTTTCATGGGCACAACCCACATACTCAACTCTGCTGCTCAACCCACAAATGCATTTTCCTTACAAATGTGGCACCATTTAAGGGGAAATAAACAGGCTTTTCCAGGTGTACTTATAGCCAAAAAGCATTGTGACAACAAAGAAATAATCGACCAAACACAAATTTCCTTACTTTTTGTGCTAAGTTTATTTTTCTGTGACTCAAAGGAGTTTGATACGCCCTCATTACCAGAAAACTTTGGACCAAGGTTATTATAATTACCTAAAACTAAACTAACAAATTAAACTAGGTGTGAAAAACATTTTAGATCACTATAATAATAATAATAATAATAATAATAGTAATAATAATAATAATAATAACTCAACTTTGGAGAAAAAACACTTTACTGAAACAAAACAAATGAAAATATGAAAAAGTTGAAAATTATTTGAGTTGGAGCATTTCCAGGATTCTTTTCTTTTTTCCAACGTGCTCTTTAGCGCTTTCCTTTCAAGGGAAGACATTTTAGCTTATCATCTTCAAACAGATAAACCTTTAGGCGATATTTATTTGCCTAGGGATGCAATTATGTATCACGTAACACAAGGCCTGGTTGGAATAAATATTCCGCAGAGTATCATGCTGAAGCTTATAAAGCATTTACAGTAGGTCGTGGGTTTTAGCAGGTAGACCTAGACATGGACCTGTGTTTGAGCTTAAGAAGCTTACTAATTCCAAGTATAAATACGCTGTCCAATATGTTTGTAAACATGAAATTTTGTCCCCAGATTTTTCTTATCTTTATGTTGATGACTTGTCAAATAAATTGAGAGCCCGTAAAACTGGGTGCATCACTGGTAATATGTTAGTGAACCATATCATGTATGCAAATGATCATGTGGTCTTTAGTCCTAGTAGTGCTGGTCCCCAGCAGCTCCTTCACATACACTATATTGCCAAAAGTATTCACTCGTTTGCCTTCACACGCATATGAACTTGAGTGACATCCCATTCTTAATCCATAGGGTTTAATATTATGTCGGCCCACCCTTTGCAGCTATAACAGCTTCAACTCTCCTGGGAAGGCTTTCCACAAGGTTTAGGAGTGTGTTTATGGGAATTTTTGATCATTCTTCCAGAAGTGCATTTGTGTGGTCAGACACTGATGTTGGATGAGAAGGCCTGGCTCACAGTCTCCACTTTAATTCATCCCAAAGGTGTTCTATCAGGTTGAGGTCAGGACTCTGTGCAGTTCTTCCCCACCAAACTCACTCATCCATGTCTTTATGGACCTTGCTTTGTGCACTGGTGTGCAGTCATGTTGGAACAGGAAGGGGCCATCCCCAAACTGCTCCCACAAAGTTGAGAGCATGAAATAGTCCCAAATGTCTTGGTATGCTGAAGCATTAAGAGTTACTTTCACTGGAACTAAGGGGCCGAGCCCAACTCCTGAAAAACAACCCCACCCCACACCTGCTCTAGAGTCCAGTGGCAGCATGCTTTACACCACTGCATTCTACACTTTGCATTGCGATTGGTGATGTAAGGCTTGGATGCAGCTGCTCGGCCATAGAAACCCATTCCATGAAGCTCTTTTCACACTGTTCTTGAGCTAATCTGAAGGCCACATGAAGTTTGGAGGTCTGTAGCTATTGACTGCAGAAAGTTGGCGACCCCTGCGCACTATGCACCTCAGCATCCTCTGACCCCACTCTGTGATTTTACGTGGCCTACCACTTTGTGGCTGAGTTGCTGTTGTTCCCAATCACTTCTACTTTGTTATAATACCACTAACAGCTGACTGTGGAATATTTAGTAGTGAGAAAATTTCACGACTGGACAGGTGGCATCCTATCACGGTACCATGTTGGAATTCACTGAGCTCCTGAGAGTGACACATTCTTTCACAAATGTTTGTAGACATAGTCTGCATGCCTAGGTGCTGGATTTTATACACCTGTGGCCATGGAAGTGATTGGAAAACCTGAATTCAATGATTTGGATGGCTGAGTGAATATTTTTGGCGATATAGTGTATGTCTGACTCAGTACTTCATACTCTCATGTCTTTGGACTGTGGGATGAAGCTGGAGCACAGAAAGGAAAACCCACACAGGCACAGAGAGAACATGCAAACTCCACACAGAAAAGCCCCAGCTGACCTGGAGGTTCAAACCAGGAACCTTTGTGCTGTACTAACCACTGCACCACTGTTCCACTCAATTTTTTAAAAAGAGAAAAATATATTTAAAGTCTTACATTTTTTAAAAATATGAAACTTTTAATCTTCAAATCTTTCATTTTTCTTAGCCAGTGGTGCCACAAATAAAACCTTTTGTCTAGGTCACAGAGTTAAAAAAATTTGTTATCGGTTATCACATGAATTCTGAATTTGAAACACTGTTTTAGTCACTGTTCCAGTTTTATCACTATACTAAACATGGATATATAATCAAGTCCCTGGACATCAAATTTATTATTCTGTGTTATATTTGTAGCCCGTAACCATCAGTTCAGATAAAGGCTGTAAAAAAAGTTCAAAAGATACAAGAGTATCTCAATGAAATGTGCTGTAAGCTACTGACTTCTCATTCCAGGGGCCAGATGCATAAAACTGTAGATTTATGACTAAAACTGTCTGTACGCACAGAGGCAGAAATGTGAGTCCTCTTCCATAAATCTCTGTCACTGTGAAATTGTACGCACGTACACAAGTCTGATTTCCACTTCTAACTTTAGTCATAAATGCATGCAGACACGAAGCATATAAAAGCCCTGTTTGCACCACAAGTTATTAGAAGTGGTAATGAAAACAACAGCAAAGAAGAAGTGCAATTTTACAAAATAAATAGGTCAGATGCAAGAAGCAGAGAAAAGGAAATGTGTTTCGTTTGGCTGCAGCTGTTTGATGCCTCCACAATACGAGGCCTGATAGAATTAGTACTCAATTAATTAGTGAGCACATATTAATGCAGGTGTACGTGTGTGTGTGTGGGCAGGAGAAAAGAAAATGCAAGCTAAATTCTCCATATTTGGCCTGACTTGCTCTTAAAACACATTGGCACATATTGTCTGAGGTATGCAGTAGATATGCACATTCTCACATTCTTCCTTTGTATCTACTGTAGAGTAAAAAGTGTGCTTATGGTTTTTGAGTGCACATAATTTTCACTTATGGTCTCAGCAAGTAAACTCAAGTCCCAAGACTGCAACTTTATAAACCAGTTGGACAGAAAATGGGATTTCTGATTCATATTAGTGGAAATCCATAATCCACTAAAGTAAACTGTCTTGTGCAAAGGTGTCTACACAAATCATTCATTGTAATTTGTTCCCAGTTTGGTAAATAAACCTGAATGGCACATTATAAAAGACAAAATTTAAATTTAACTCCATATTTTTCACATGGTCACCATGCCACTCCTGCAGTACGGAGCCCCACAGTTTAAGAACCACTGGTTTATTTCACATTCTTGCTTCAGATGATAGCAGTCATCCATTTTTTGTGTTTTGCAGAGATGGGAGTTAATAGAGCCTCTGATCCGGCAGCAGGACCTTTGCCTGGCAATTTCTGCCTTCACGGCAGGGTCGAAGGTCAAGATGGAGCCGTGCAATACAAAAGAGCCGAGACAGGTAAGAGGAAAATAGTGTTAGCTGTTCAAATTGTATTTTCAGAGACATAAAGAACTGCACTAGAGCAGTTTTTCTCACTATTGGCTGTGGAGGACCAGTCATTGGAAATTAAACAGTCTGTGAGGAAACGGTAACCTTTCATTAATAAAAAGCTTTACTATAATACTTTTAAAGGATAATATAGGTGATTTGGAGGGTATTTACCTTGAGTTTGGTGATGTCTGTCTGTATTTCATTTTTCATTAAAAATGTGAAACTGTCTTTGTGATAACTAAGGGTTAACAAAAGAAACAGGACATGCTTTAATCTTTTGCTATTAGTCACAGTTAACAGTAGGTCTTACTTTTTCCACAAGGTTATTTCACTTTTGGCATCAAACTGTTCATGCGCTCTTGATGTGCCACTCACAGTACTAAAATCAAACATAAGAGATTTGGATATAAGAGGTGGTTCCAGGACAGATGCTCAGCAGCCCGCCTGCTGATGATGCCAGGAGGCTGAGACAATCTGAGTGGCCTTGTTGCACTGATGCAGATCCTGCCAAACAAGAGTACTTGACTTTATAGATGCAGTAGAACAAGCGCTCCCATAACTTCAGACCCCACCCTGCTTCTTCCTTGTTCTCCTTTTCATGAATGTTTAATGCTAGCGTCCCATGACAACCAGAGTTAGCTGCATGGTGATTTATGACATCGAAGAGGGAGTTATTAACTCAAACCATGTGCCGGACTCTTTCCAGGCCTTCCTCTCATCTCTCAGCTGGCCCATCGCAGTCCTTTGAGAGTTTTTTGGGAGGATGCCCATCAACAAACAACCAGTTATTGCTGTGGGAGACATTTGGCCCCTTAGTCCTGAGGCTTTAATCCCCTAGAAAAATAACACTTGTGTTTTTGACTTTACAGCACAGAAGTAATTAACACTGTGAGCATTAAGTGATGGTGGAACCCTTTAAAAATGTAAATTTCAACATTAAACAACAGTCTGAAATGAGTTAATGTCAATATTTTACTTTTCCACCATAAATGTCTTGTTGACATTTTCAGTTTTCAGTTCTTTAGTCAATTCCAAAAGAATTTCATTATTGGTAAGAAATTCATTATTTCAGATCTTTTTGTGGTCTAAAAGCTGTTTTAGAGCCAAGGCCAAAATTAATAAATTTAATGAAATACTTGGAGATTCTTTGGCATAAATTATATAATGGTGTCAGTTGCATATTGCACAATGTCCTGTTTATTGATGCACCGGTGCAGTGACATATCATTCCCTTCTTGAACGAAAATGTTTGCACTGACTGAGCACACCCTTCTAGCTGTTACAGTATGACAAACACGTGCATACACAGATGCACTCTCTCTGCGATTTCAAGATTAACCCCTCATTCACCTCCAAACTTTAATAAGCCTCCATATGGCCTCAGAACTCTGTACTTGGCATTCAATTCAGCTCTGACTACTTACTCAGTGACCCAATAAAGGAAGCACTTATACCTGGTGATTTGCAGACATCCTGCCTGAGGGACAGGTTTCTCTGACGGCCTTTGCTTTCAGCTTTGTCGAACTTGCTTTACACACCATGATGGCGTATCTATGTGGAAAACAATATTAGACTTATGGAATATCAAAGACATCCAGATGACTTGTTCAGTCAAAAACATACTAAATACAAAAATAATAGTGTGGCAGTAAGCAAAAACTGCAGCAGTCAATGCTTGGCTCTGTATACCTGGCTGTGAGCCAGCAGCCCCTCCCACCTGCTGTGGGGGAAGAAAGTTGGCTTAAAGTGAGAAAGAAGGTAGCTAAAATGGCTTGTTAAAGACAGTGGATGAAGTGAGGGGTTGCAAGGCCAGTATAAGATAAATCAGGATTATTTTGAAATGTGACTCATGCGAACTGTTGCAGTAGAGTCCAAGAATAAAAATATGGAGCTAAAACATCTCCTTTAATAAATTTACATTTTTGAATTCCCTGAAATCCTGTGACTGATTTTTGGGAAGGTTGACACATGCAAGTCAATTTATTTAATTATTAATCAGAATCAGAATCAGAATAATTTATTAATCCCTGAGGAAATTATGTGGTCACAGCTGCTCCAGGACAGTAAGAACAGTAATTAACAAGTTAAAATACCAATATTAAATAATACAATATATTACAAATTACAAAATATTACAAATAGCTCTAATAATACAATAACTCTAATATATAAATATCCCAATATATTACACAAAATTGAGATAACTTGAATTGAGGTGCCCCTCTTATCATACTGTCTTTATTATATTAAGGGTGTACAGTTGTTGCAGTGTATACTTGTGCTTTAGATGGAGGAGTTGTACAGAGAGAGCCACAGGCAGGAATGATTTCCTGTGTCGTTCAGTGGTGCATTTGGGTAATCTCAGTCTCTCACTGAACATGCTCCTGTGACTGGCCAGCACGTCATGGAGTGGGTGGGAGGTATTGTCCAGCATTGTCCTTAACTTGGACAACATCCGCCTCTCCGACACCACCTTTAGAGAGT
>VUQS01019613.1:3273-18148 GCA_015108495.1 Heterochromis multidens
AAACCCCCTTTCCCCCCCCCCCCCCCCCCCCCTTTAATGAGCTTGTTTTCTGGAGCTTTCGTGCCATTAACGTGAGTGTAAAGGCAAATAAAGGCATAAGAGTATCAGTGTAAACTATCAAAGGTGGACAGGAGGGCAGGTGATGATGAATATCCACCATGTCACCGCTTGGGAATCTAGTCAGTCTGGTCCCACCAGTCTCTGGCTTTCTATGTGTGTGTGTGTGTGTGTGCGTATATGTGAGGGAGAGAGAGAGAGAGACAGAGAGAGAGAGAGAGAGAGACCTGCTCCACATGAAGGAGGGAGGGAGCGAGCGAAAGAGAAAGGGGGGAGTTGGGTATTTACATGCAAACTGCATCTGCCTCTCTCTGACAGTGAGCTAAGTAGTGGTCGTTTTGAAACATATGTTTCCAGGGACGTTTCCGTGGGAATCTGACATGTTTTCTCTTCCTACACTTGACCTTTGACCCTATTTCCCACTACCCCACTGTCATCTTGCTCCCATAATTTCCGGTGAAACTCATGATGTGAAAACATCCAGTCGGCTTGGATGCTTCATGTGTCTCAGCCAGAAAGGCGAGACCTGTCATAATCACATCACATTTGGCCTTAAGGTAGATGTTGCACAGTCAAGCAGGTCCAGTGTTCTTCCTGGAACAACTGGAGAATCCACTTGCACAATGGTGTTATTTAATAAAAGACTAAAAGCACATTAATGAATTAATGTAGCCTCGTTGCTGCGTCCTGGTGTTGGGCAAACATAAAAAGCCTCTGAGGGTGAGATTGTGGTTTTATGGTCAAGTTGAAGGGTTTCCCCCAGTGCATTCTGTCCAACCTACACTCCTGTTTCTGCCACTGTAAATGTAGCAGCAGGTTTATTGTGCAGTAGAAGTGACTGAAGTGGAGATACTCTCCCTGAGGTTTGTGGTCAGTTTCGATGGCAGGCCTGCTGTCACTTGAGTCTCTGCCTGCCACAATGTTGAGGGTGAGGTCTGAGGTTTGATTCTCACCTTTAGGACTCTTCTCTGCCTCCTATAATTTGGGGTGTACAGCCATCCAGTCTTGATCAGATAAAACAACGACAAACGTCACGGTCCTCCACGGCTCTGCGGGATTAGTCAGCGGGGAGAGAAAGGGGATGAAGAAAAATGAGAGGAGGGAGGTCGTACAGAGTCCGTTCTGCACATTTCTGCGTAAAAATTGGAGATCTGAGCGAGTCACATTGTTAATGGCCATCATTAAAATAGGACGAGGTAGAGTGGAAATGGGTTCGGTGTGTGAAATGGAAGCACACACACACACACATCTCTGCTCTGCAGGAAAAGAGACATCCACGCTTCAGATTTCAGAGTTTTCACGGCAGGTTTCACTTCTTTTTTAAGTTTAGGTGTGACAACAAGCGAGCGAATGAGAGAGGAAACCAAAAACTCGCATTAACACGCAGAAGAAAAAGGACAAATTGATGCTTTGTCACGTTTTTCCTGTGACACGGCTGGTTACTCGACTAATCCATTGTTTCTTCTTTTATGGTGTCTGGGTATGGCTCATGAGCTGTTAGTCATAATTTGGAAATAACATCTTTGGCGTCTCACTGAGATTCACAAACAAACTTTGGTTTTTAAAAAGTTTTCAAGAAATTTCTGAAGAAAGTTTAACTGTCACTAACAATTTCCAACTAGCTGATCCTTCTGTTAGTTTAACAGACAGAAAAAAAAGAACAAACTCAAAGATGTGGCTACACAACAGCCTGCCAGGTAAAACCAATAAGATATTTCTGTAGGCCGGTATGTCCCTATCTTTCTGGCTAAGGTGAAAACATAAATCATTTTAATGAGACAAACTGCGACTAACTAGCAACCCTGAAAACCTCAACCAGGGTGTGCAATGTATTATAGGACTGCTTTACCATGAGTTTCTCCTTAGATGAAACTACTTCTACTTGTGTTGTAAATGCACATGCTTCACATGAGACTCCTCATTTTCACCTTCATTTTTAGTTTATTAGGATGACGAGCGTGGAGACGATGGCTCCATTTGGCTTTCGTGATTTGTTATTTTCTCTTTTTCTGAATCCGAGATCAGATATGTCCCCTCTTCCCACTGAAACCTTACAGCTCGCAGAGCACACTGAACACGTCGCAGAGGTTTATATCTGCTCGGCAGTGTGCTACACTCTTGTTGTTCTGTAATAAGGCGAGGAGTCACGGGGGAACTCGGGGCACGATACTGTCACAGCACGTCTGTGATTTTGTGGAAGTTGTGACCTGATGGTGGTGCTAGAAAAAAGCTTTCATCCAAATTCTCCTATGTAAGGTTTTTTTTTCTTTTTAATAGCAAATATATCATAAATCAACTAAAGATGGTTGAATGCTTGACTTGAATTCTGCCATGAAAGCCGTGAACTGTGATGTCATCATTACGATGGCTTTTATTAAGAGCGAGAAACGGTAGAACTCCTCCTGAGGGAATCATAAACACCCACTGTTAATTTCATGTAAATCAGTCCGGCTGACATGGAGATGCTTTACAGCCTGACAGATGGAAGGTTGTCGTTGTTTCCTGTCATAAATGGGACTAAAAGCGCTGTTATGGAGTTATATTGCCGTATTGATTTTTTCTCTCTCTCTCTCTCTCTCAGTTAATAGAGACAATCGTTAAAGTGAGTTAAATGTTAAAAACTCGCTGCGTGTTCACACTCTGAGCAGCAGGCATCATTTCAGGCTGTAGTTCAAAATGTGCATCTCTGCATGTTCTCGTAATGCAGCAGTACGGTGATGGTCGATGATCTATCACAGGTGACGTCTTCAGATTTCTTTTGTTTGAGCAGTTTACAGTGATGTTAAACAGAGAGAGAAGCATCAAATCCTGCTTTAGAGAAGCTGGAAGCAGAAGACACTTGTCACATTTTCTTGATAAATGACTAAAGCAATTTAATCAGTTCTTGGTTGATTAACACTAATCTGTTAAACTTGCACAGAGCCTCTTTAAGCTTCACCAGCCATCAAGTGCAGAGAAGAATTAAACGTATGTATTAATGGGGCTGTCCTGATTACCATTTATTGGGCTGCGCAGCTTCAGGGGTAATTGACAGCAAATATTCAAAGCCTTGGTTGGGGGACTGGGAGGAGCTGGGTGCGCTCAACATCACTGGCTAAGGACATGCATATTTCGGCTTTATTAAAGGTGTAAGCAGCAGTGATTTCCTCCATATTTACACGAAAAAATAATTACTTTAAAAAGGGTTTGAAAGGCAGATTTTCTATCTTTTTCTGTTTTTGTTTTCTCTTACACGGTGCACAGCCTCTGTCTAAGCAACAAACCAAAAGAACAACACTGAGCATGTGCACACAGTGTGTTGATGAGTGCTGTCCTGGCTCCACTCTGATAATGACTGAACTGTGTAGAGAGAGGTGTACCACTGGCCAGAGAGCTCAGGTGATATATGCTGTATGTCCACAGTTTTTAAAAACGAGCTATCCAAATTTAAAAATTAAAAATTAAAATCTATATTTACAGGAGAGACCTGCCCAAGGTGGCAGCCAGACAAACACACAGCATTTTAAAAATGCAACAAAGACATTGTAAAATGCAGTATATACTACAAGAGGAACTTCACATGCTCTGAGCTGTAGTAGCCTCTCAAGAAAAACAACCACATGCCTCCGTCACCACATTCTTTATGATTCCAGATTAAAGCACGTTTGACGTTCTGCAAGTATTCAGTGTCCAAGATGTATTGTGAGAAACCACCATTTTCCCCAGATCTCTAAAAACCTGGAGCACTTCATAGATAATACACCAGTGCCGTTTGGTCAGTGATGACCAAATCATAAAGATTGCAGTGGTGAGTCAGAGACTTGGCATATGTAGTGAAACATAGAGATGCATAGAACGCTGAATCAAAGCTCTACAAAAGTGAGGAGGCGGCGTGCATAAAGAACACATGATATGTGCTGAAAAGGTGTTTTTTGAATGCAAACATAAAGAACGATTGTCATAACCGTTCTCATAGCTTTCATCACCGAGACCCCGTTTTATCCTGAAGCTCTGTGAGCAGAGCAGGAAGCAACAAATGATGGCAAAGAATCTAAGTGTCAGCACATTACTGTCAAGATTAGGGTAGCAACTTGTTCAACAAATCAGAAACACTTGGTGCAAAACATCCCTCACATCCAGGAGTCTGAGGTGAGGTCGCCAGCACAAACCCAGAATATTAAATTTTGTCATGTAAGAACAAAATGTAACATTTAAGAGGCTTTAACCAGCTTTTTTTTCTTTTGCATTACAGTAGCTGTAAAAGCTTCCTCTCATTATGTACCTCAGTCACACCCTTTTCATACCAAAATTTTACTGGAGCCTATAAAAAATAATGTGTATTTAGAAAAAACCCTAAAAAAACCCTCAAGAATCCAGCAGGGTGGGCTGGGAAGAAGTGAAAGCAGCTCATTGAGGTTATATAAGCATGTCAGTCCGTGTTATCTGGTGCTTATAAAGCAGTAGTAGTTTATTGTTATTATCTCCTCCTGTCGCAGTCTGACATTCATGTGGAATAAATATGTTGCTGTGGATTTAAAACCGCGTTCAGATGATGCCCGATCTTTACCTCATACCAGCCTGCTGTTCATCCACCATCCGCTCCCATAATCCCCTTCTGCTGCTGCTCCCAGAGGATCACTGTGCGTGCGTGTGTGTGGATCAGAGGTTGGCACATCCTGTCAGTAGAAGGTCAAACGTTTGATCCCTGAACCAGCCATTTGTGCCACAGTGCCTCAGACAAGAGTTTCTGGATGAAATCTGCACAACGGGAAGAAGACAATAGCATACCTAAACCAGTCGTGAGAACAACAAAACCAGTGACTAAATGCACATGAATCCAAATTTTCCTGTCTGGCAGTAACATTACCGTCATGTGAAGCAGCTCGAGTTACACGGCATGTTCGTGACTCACAGCACAGTCACGTTCTTTTCATTTTTAACCCGATAACTTTCTCTGCTTTACAAGGCTGTGTACACAAGGTGTGGACACACTGATGATAAACCACATCGCACAGCACCTGCTGCCTGTGAGGAGAGGTGTAGAGGTATTACAGGTCTGAAAACCACTGATGGGGTATGACTGGGGTATTTTGAGATCTTCTGTACACCATAAAAATGCTAAACTTGCATTAAAACTTGCACGTAAAGTAAAAATCAAGTGCAGGTAACTTTAATTCAGAGCGCTCATATTTATTAAATTGTTTGCTGTTCACTGTTATCAGTAATACAGTTCACTGAACAAATGGCTTCTGAGCTTTTAGTCTTTTTTTTTTTTTTACCTGCTTTTGTTATAACAGTCCTGGCCCCGTACTGCATTTTGATTCATGTTGACTTTTCCCGTAACCGATGTTACAGCCGCGAGGTTGGAATCAAGAAACTCACCAATGTGTGACTTTCTTAAAAAAAAAAAAAGGAAAGGAATCATACAAGGTAAAAACTGAGGGACGCCTTTTAAATCAATGCAATTGCTTAACTTGCATAAAGAAGTTACAGCTCCTTCCTCTCTGTCTTTCATTTTCAGCTCTGAGGGCAAATGACTGGAGCCTCGTTTGGCACAAAATGAAATGTAAATATAGTGCCCAAATTCTTTTTATTGAATCAAGAAGCATTTCTGAGTCAAACTGCAAGACTTCAAAAAATTTACAACCTCTAACAAATTCACACTGAACATATCCAGGTGGTGTCAGGAGAATGAAAGAACCTGGCAACCCCTCACTGTTGCATTTGAAATGGGAGGATGTGTGTCTGCGTGCGCGGTAATCTGGATCAAACAATGGTGCTGAATGGAGTCATTAGAGTAAGCCCCATTGTGTTGGAAGCCAGGGGGACCACACACACAGACACACACACAAACACGCTGGACCGTCCAGAGAGCTCACCTCAACCATGCACATCCTACCCATCTGAGATCTGAAAACATCAAAGGAGCTTTTGATTTTCTGTGTTTGTGTGTGATGTTTAATTCAGGCCTGGTCTGGTATGTATGAACCTGAAGTGCTGGACATTCAGGTTACTGCACTTTGTGTAAGGAACACTCACCTGCGCACACACCCAGGTATAACACCTGCACGGCCAGATAGAAACTTTGCAAACTGGTTTCCAGTTTGGCTGCTGGCCACCAGCTCCGTGCTGCCAGATTTGGCAGGATACTTGTCATATTTTTGTGGTTTGTAATTGGTCTGATAGACTTCCTGTGTAATTACAGAACACATTACTGCAATTAAAAATGATACCAGGGATAATTCAGCCTTTTATGTAACACAAAGGACTTTATGTTTCTGTCACAGACACGCAGCTTCTCTTTAAATGGATCTCTTAAGAAAAAACAGTTCAATAATGACTTAATTTAATTAAACAGCAGCAGCAGCAGAGTGACATCAGTATATCACACAGGGCATGTAGTTTTATACACACATACATATATATAGAGTTTAAACTTTTAATGTTCCTCACATTGTTGAATGAAACATACAGTGTTAGAGGTGTGCAGCAATTAATTGATTAATTGGTCAGTCAATTAGGCAGTTTGACAGTTTTCAGTATCTGGAGAAAAGAAGACATTTAGCCGAGTCCTGTTTAACTTCAGGCTACTGTGATGGTGTTTCTATAATTTTGTTGAACAAATTATGGTAGCATAACGGGCGCATTTATAGCTAGGTAAATAATTGAATTTTAATTACAATCTTGGCTTTTGGCTGACTAAAATAGAAAGATCTATCTAGAGGAAGTAAAGCGCACAAGGTTTCTCAGGTGGACCTGTAGAAAGATGGTTAAGGGTCACCCGGTACGCTCTCGAAACGCGAAACAGTTGATAGTTAGGTTTCCATCGCTCGCCGCGCTTTTGCCGTGCAGGTCTAGCAAGGCACCTGAGTCTGCTGTCACCGAGGGATCTCTTCACGCCGTCTGCGCCTGCCGACATCTTGGAGGCAGATCGCAGGAGCCAGCGGTCGCCCCTGTAAGAAATCCATCTCTTGACCACCTCCACCTCTTTTTTTTTCTCCTGTAAAAAGGTTTGAATTTCATTAACTTCATTATGTTAAGTTCACCAATAATTCTGTTAAATAATCAAAATTTAATTATTCAGGATTCTGATTGGTGTTATAATCGAGCAGCATTGGGTATATTAGTAGTTTAACATGTAGTTTAACATCAGCATAAGTAGCTTTGGTTAGTCATAATTTTTTGTTTGAACTCTAGAACAGTTGAATCAAAGAAGCGGGGACGAGGATTCATAATCTGACTTCCCTTTGATGCCCCTTTTTCTAGATGCTACATTTCAATCAGTGCTGAAAAGGTTGGATACTGAAGCCTTGTGTGAAATGCGGCGTGTTAAGGAATAAATGTGGAACAATGACAGCAGAGATGCAGGAATGAAATGTTTATTTCTGAGAATTTCTGTTCTTTAAGGTTTTCATGACATTTCATCATTCCTTTCTTGATGTGTCTGCAGTCAGTGGGACATGTGTAGAGGTACCAGAGCTGTTTGTTATGGAGATAGATGCAGTTTGATGTGGAAGGACAGGCAGAGAGGCAGGATGGTTGGAAAATGCCATTCTTTAGATACGCCCACTCGTGCAGCAGGAGCTCACCCCTGCAGATGCACCAGAGAGCACAGACAAGCTGAACAGCTCAAGTCACAGGATCTTTAAAGTTTAACCAGCTCTGTAGAACAGCGCTAAGGTCAGTAGTCCAATTTATGTATTAGAAGTTGTGTCTACAGTTCAGTGTGTTCTTCTATGGTCTTGTTTAGCAAAGCTTTGCAAAGCAGTGTTTTTTGTTATGTGCTAGCCGCCTCTTTACTCTTTTTATTTTATTTCTTTTATTTTTCATCCATGCAAACTAATGAACAGATTTGTTTTATGGTTATGTTGGAATTATGGGATTTCTGCATCAATAAGCTGTATGTTGTCTGGATTTGTCAGATATTTAATTAACTGGATTAGCAAAAAACTGAAATTTCATCTGGTTCTTCCATCTCTTAACACATTCATGGATGATTTTCAAATAGATTTCCTTTAAAGCAAATTACAAAACCAAAAAAAATCATAAAGTTACATATAACCGATTTTATAATTATTTTTTGGCATAAAGGTTTTCTACAATTACATAAAATATGTTGCAGTCTAGTTCTCTGAACAGGGAATATTGTTGTATGAATTCGTTTAACCAAAGAGACCAGTCAAACATGTGGAGCAATGAAGTCGTGTTTTAGTCTAGTTCGCACGGTGATGATGGACTTTATGTTCTCACTGATTCTGATTCTCATCGGCTCTCGCATGTCGACCAGTGACAGTGTTAACAAGCAGCTTAAGGTAGACATTAAAGAAAAGTTTTTTAAAAGATTTGAACAGTGGAAGAAGAATTTGGATATTTCATTTAAGTAAATATTCAGTGTAGAAAGTCAAGTCACGATTCAAAGGTATCGCTATTCGTATAAGTATAAATCAAAGAAATCATGTAATAATAATTGTACTTTATTCTTTGATTCTAAGTCTGCACATTAACTTAGGCTGTCAAATAATGTAGTGGAGTAAGAAGTATTTTTGTGAAGTACTTTTCTGACCTCTCCCTTCGTTCTGTTTATGGAGCTGGAGTCGGTTCACCGATCTGTTCTGTCATTTTTAAGGAGGAAATACTTAAATGTGAGTTTTACAGTCTTCTTTGCTTTCAAACTGCTACTTAAACAAAACAAGATTTGTCATCTTAAGACGTTACTGCATTTTATAGACTTAATAAACAGCACTGAAAATATAACATTTAGACTGCGTTTATGGCTCAGCTGCAGCTGATTTTTATGTGTTAGCTTGCAATTTTATGATATAGTTGTAATTGTTTTACATACGTATTCAGGATATTCATACTTAGTTTGGCATGAGAGAACCCAGGGTAGAGGTGTAGAGGGGGACAAAAACTATAATGTGGCATTTACAGTGGTGGTAATTTAATGCAGCTGTGACTCCACAGTGATGTAGGTGGGACATTAACATGGAGACACACTCTGAATATTAACACACACACGCTCACAGGAGATGGTAAAAGGGCCTTTAAGCTGCTTTGTAATGTACAGATGAGTGCTGTTGTCTGGACACGCCCCCACTCTCTCTCTCCCTTTGAGTCCTTTATTGTGAGTCTTTATTGTCTCTCGCCCCTTCCAGCAGCAAACACGATGGCAGTGAGCCTTACACATGGAAATGTTACTGTCCTTAACAGTCTTTGTAATGTAACACACACAGAGTGGTTCCAGCAGCTGAACTGGCTGGCCCTCTTTCTACACAAACATGCAAACACACACACACTGCTTAGACTTAGACTGTGGGAAAGAGGACGAGCCGGGTGATCTCTGGCTCACTCGTCCCTTGAGGAGGGCACACACACAGATGCACAGAAACACACACTACATGTGAACAAACATGCGAACGTGTGAGTTTGTGCACATCAGCGAACAGGAACTCACTGCTCTTTGTTGTAAACTCCCAACTTTCTTCACATTTTGACCCTGAAGATTTTTTTAACATCAAATTTTTCTCACAACCTAAGATTCTTTTATTTCTTTACCCCTCTGGGATCTGTGGAAACAACTGGAACAACAAAATCCGCTGATCTTACCTGAAGCCTTGAGTGGCAAGTGTGCAGAAACCAAACACACCTATGTGGTTTGTTTGTGCTGAAAAAGTGAATAAAGTGTATATTCAGATTCCATTTCTATTTATATCATGAGGCTTTAAAGCAGCACTCACATTCAGATACCTCAAGCTGTGCTGAAAAATGTTTTCAGCTGCTTTTTTCAAAATGAAAATCTCGGGCCCAGAGAGCCCCAGAGCGGATATCAGCACCGTGGTTCGATGTGTTGCAGTTTACATTCCAGGCCATATAAGCCACACTTTTTACAGGTGCAAGTGTAAAGCTGCACTTCAGTCACATGTTGTACAAGTCATGAAATCATGCACACTTTTATTTGTAGGTTTTCAAAAATTCCAAATCAATTCTACAGAAATGAACATGTTTTTTCTTTTTTTTCACATTGAGTTAAGCTGACACTGAATGTAATTTTCTTAATGTTTTTTACCTTTTCTGTACCTGATCTCAATCTAAATTTTGCCTACTGAACTCAGTATTTTGTGCATTTGGAGAAGGTTTGGCTACTTTGGCTTAATCTGCAAATTGAAGAAGTGATTTTGTAGATGTTTATACTTAACCCACATATCTCTTGATGCATGCTCAATAATCCAGGTAAAAGAATCCCAAAAAGTTGAATCTGTTCATCTGGACGTGGCGTTTTTTAGTGGGAGAAACGTTTCGTTTACCAACTGGTAACTTCTTCAGTCTCAGCTGACTGCAGAATTCCCCAGCCTTATAAACAGTACATTTGCATAATGACAGAAACCAGCACCACTGACTAACAATGGGCCATTTGGTCAGTTTCATGATCAATAGTAGTACTAAAAAACGCCACGTCCAGATGAACAGATTCAACTTTTTGGGATTAACCCACATATCCCTACTTTTATTAAAACGCCGGAAAATGTCAGGACAATCAGGACGAGACATTGTCCAAAAGGTTTCCTTTCTCATTCGTAACACACAGTAAGAGATAATTCTGGTCGGTCGCGTTCACAATATTGGGAATGTTAAATAAGTTACATGGTTTATTTGAGTGAGCTGCCTGACATCACAGGATGACCGCCCACTGGCTATGAATTTATCAGGCTATTACCTGTCATCTATTACCTGCAAATCAGGAAAGTTGGACATCAGTTTAACATTTTGCACTAAGAAGCTGGTGAATCAAAGAACATTTAATGCCCTATCCAACTGTGATGGGCATTTGCGTTTACAGGTAGTCTCGAAACCCTCAGGGCTGCGGTTCATGTGATGATTCCAAAAATTCCAAAGACACAAAATATGTTGACCTGCCTTTGTAGAAAATTGTGTGCATGATATCTAATTTATGGGGTTTGAAATTTGAAACTTTGAAGAGAAAAACAGTCTCATTAAAGGTGTTTAGGAGGAAATCTTCGCGTTCCAGATACCTCGGAACTCAGATGTTAACCGGAGTTAGCGCGTTCCAGAAGAAGCAAGGAAAAATAGGATTTGTTTTGGTTCTTAACAAGGTAGAGCCCTTTAAGTATCACTAGCAATACAGTATAATACTTGTTTTTTTGGGAGGCTTAAAAACACAGCTGCAGCACATTTATGGATAGAGCCTGGTCAGTGCTCTGTGTATGGTTGATTTAGCAAGTCACAAATACACAAAAGTAGCAGTTTAAAAGTTTTACAGTTTTACTACAGTTTACGTTCACTGCCACCATCTTGGATTGTTAACTCAGGGTTGCTGGGGCTGCTCCAACTTTCCAAATGGGAAATCCAAGTTGACGGGGTGTTCCAGATTCAAATTCTGACTGGGAACTCGGAAATTCCGACTTCTGACTTAATCAGGAACGCACCATTAAAATACATTGAACTCAGTGACTGTCTGTCATTCATTTTAGCTGCACCTAGTTTGGTTTCATGTCATCACATTCCTGTATATTCCTGGTTTATATTCATCTGCTGGCAAAGCATGAGCTCACCCTTCAACAAACTCTGTTTTCAGGAAAAGCATCTTGTATATTTACATGAGGTTTCATGTAAATACACAAGGAAACAAAAATACAAAAATACTTTTGTAAAGCATGTTTACTGTAACCCAGTAAAGAAAGCTCACTTATCTCTAATCGCTAAAAGCAGACGCCGTCCATTCCTGTTTGTATGCGTATGTAGCAAAGTAATTTGGTTTTGTGCAGCCACACTGTTGTGTTCATGAGCACATGAGCAGACTGGACGCCAGCCAGTAAACCGAGTTGTTTTAGCTCCGTTTCCACAGTGACGTGTGAAATATCACAGGGTCAGAGGTCAGGGGTCAGTAGTTTGGGGTATTTGGCAGCTCTGAAGAAAATATGTGAGAAAAGAAACACACGGCATCATTTACACTGTAACACACACACTAACACTCACACCCTGACATGCACACACGTTCCCAGTGGTACGGGGTAATTAGGTGCCTGTGTGTCACAGTGGGGAGTAGGACAGCTAACACTCAGATCAGATAGACAACAGCACCAACAGTGTCAGACTTTTGTTGCTTTTAGTTTGTCAGCTGTGAGGATTTGTTGCTTTTCTCTGTTTTATATCAGACAAGTGGAAGATGGCTAATTGGGGCCCATCTTACAAGTGTTAGATGTAACAAGTCCCAGGTTGACCTTTACGTAAAATTGTTACAGAAGAACAGTAGCTATTGTAAATTGCTAATTTGCAGCTTTTTGGACCTGCTGCCAGTTTTACCATTTATTTTTTTATTAGAAACTTCTTTTTCCATGCAAAAAAAATACAAATAAAAATGTGGAAACTGATCTTTCAGACTCTATCCACCACTCCACTAAACAAACCAACCATTAAACAAACCAACAAGACAAATCATCAGTCCATAAAAAGACTCATCCTCAAATTTCTGCAGATTTTCAGTAGAAATCCAGGCAACAATAGGAGAGTTTGTCTTGTATTTAATGAAAAAAAAATGCCTTTTAACTTTAAGGCAGATAACTAAAGTCTCACTTAACAGGGTGATGTCTGGTGTGGATATAGCCTGATATCACCACAATGCTCTGCAGGGTAACACTCTCTTTCTGGGTCTGTGTGAACAGATGAGGTGTTCTGATGTGTGAAGGGTCGTTTGCTATTAAAATAACATTGTCCTGGTTTTATGTCGGATTTGTGAACAGAAGAAGCTGCTGGAAGAGTTCAGAGTGTTGATTCATCTAATGTGACCGCAGTAATTCATACAAGGCCTGACTTCTCTTCCTCTCACACTTACTCTGTGTGAGATGTAACAGGCGCAGAAAATAATCTCTCTCTTTCAGAGACACACACACACACACACACACAGACACACACACACACACACACACACTGCAGTCTGTAGGACTCAGTAAACTGTGTGCATCAGAGTTGTAGTTATCTGAGGGTTAAGTCCAGGAGTGCTTCCTGCTTCCTGTTCAGCATGCTGGTCCATGTTGGATGTATGTATGTCTGTGTGTGTAGGTGTGTGTGTGTGTAATAGTCCTTCTCCAAATCAAGTACGTGAGGAGGAAAAATAAAAAAAGCACTCTTCAGATTAACCTCCCCGACCCGCAGCTGAGAAACTCCTACAGCACGAAATACAGAGTGGAGTGTCTGTCTGAGATTTACTGCCAAGAAAAGATAATGTGTAGAGACAGAAGAAAGAGAAGGAGAGGTGGAGTGAATGAGGGGAGAAGAAAGAGTTTATATCAAGAAGAGTCTGGCTCAGATGTAGCGTTATGAACACCAGGCCATCAGGTATAAAGTCAGTCTGAGTAAAAACATTCAGACTTGATGGCTCTTATGAGTCCTGTAAAAAAAAATAGGATTTCTTAAGGGAGTCTGCAAGGTCAAGTAAAGTCTGAAATTTACTTAAACTTTAAACTGATAAACTCCTACTTGAAGGCCTTTACATGTCTTATATAGAGTGAAAAAAACTGAAGCATTTAATCATTGATGATTAAATGAGCTGGAACTCTTGTACATAATGTGTATTATCCCAGAAAATAAGCACTTTGTCCAACAAATAGTGCATGACGAAGGCAATGGGAAATGTTTTGCTTTATGTCTTGAATTGCCTTTGAAGAAATAAGAGTTGCTCTTACGTGCAATTCGGTTTGACATTTAAAAAGCTTAAATTTGAGTTTATTATCCTTACAAACAGCCTCCAATGTTATAGGATAATCAGAATGTTTGCAAGCATTGAAATATCTGACTTTAGGTTATATTACAGAACTAACATGTTTTGAAATACGCAAAACAAAACAAAATGATCGGATTTTTGGCTTCGTCCTAGGAGTGCAGTCCTCGGCCGTACTTTTTTTCACACAAGTTGAAGCACATCTTACTTTTTTATTCTAATCATGCGCCCCATTACCGCTCGCTGCCTCTTGTCAGTATTTTTGGTTGCCTGCAGCAGCATTCAGTTTGTCTTCCTGCCAGAGCGGTCGACTGGTAGCAGGAGGAAGTCATCACTCTATCCTGCTCGGATGCTCTCTGCACACCGCAGCAGCCGATGAGTTCAGACCCGAAAACTTTCCGCATTTGGGTCCTCCAAGTAACTGTTGAGGATACATTTAGCAGCTGAAGGAGATGAATTCAGCCATCTTTTCTTGAGTGGCCCTGAAATAAATCTGAGCAGCAGCTCTGCAGATCCTCAGTCATCAGTTTTATTTGGTGCTGTGTGAAACAGAACATAGAGTCTTACTAATCTGTTTTCTGTCTCTGTCCCTTTCAGAGCGGTGTTTTCTGGCAGAGACATGGCGGTGCTGAGGTGTGAAGTTTTGCTCTTTTTATCCACGGTCCTGCTGGTGTCTTGCAGCACCGCACCCACTGACATCCTCTATCGGGTTCTTGAGGAGCGGCCGCCAAACACGCTGATCGGCAGCCTGGCAACAGACCAGGGCCTGCCCAACGCTGGTCATCTCTACAAGCTGGAGGTAGGCTCTCCATACCTGAGGGTTGACGGCACGACCGGTGACATCTACACTACCGAGATCCCCATCGACCGCGAGACACTAAGAGACTGCCGCAACCTGTTTGAGGGCGATAAATGCTACCTAGAGTTTGAGGTGTCGATAACTGACATGGTGAAGGGTATCGGCACAGGGCCGCGGCTGATTGAAGGTCGCATTGAGGTCCTGGACATAAACGACAACACGCCGCAGTTCTCCTCGCCCATCCTGACTCTGTCCATTCCTGAGAACACGCACATCGGTGCCCTCTTCTCCATCCCCATGGCCAC
>VUQS01019622.1:1651-23414 GCA_015108495.1 Heterochromis multidens
GGGGAGCTCACCTTCTGACCTGCCCATCGATCTCCATCTTCTCCTTCCTTTCTCTTCCTCCCCATTTCATTAATGGCTATACCACTAGCCTCCATTCAGGTAGATCATTAGCATTGATCTGTCAGGGATGCTGGAGGGGTGGGGGGTGGGGTGGGGTGGGGGGCTCA
Source organism: Heterochromis multidens (assembly GCA_015108495.1). Classification (NCBI taxonomy): domain Eukaryota; kingdom Metazoa; phylum Chordata; class Actinopteri; order Cichliformes; family Cichlidae; genus Heterochromis; species Heterochromis multidens. The sequence goes on from VUQS01019622.1 coordinate 1,819, forward strand.
GAGGTGTCAATGAGGTCCACTACCTCCACTCCAGTCTCTGCTGTCTGATGTCTGTATGAGGCCTAATTGCTACACTAAACATCTCGATCATCAAGTTTTGATTCCTCTCTTGCTTTTTTTTGGTGGCATTTCTCCACTTTCTCCTCTCAGGCGCAGCATCAGCAACAGCTTGACATTCCTATCTGACGAGGTCTCTCTAGCACTGATGACTGTGGAAAGAGAGAAAGAGAGCGATAGATCCTATCTCAACTCAGCCTCTCATCCCCATCACAGAGTGTGTGGGAACAGATGGTATATGTCTGTCATGTGGTTAGGTAGCAGGGGGCCCGGAGGAGGAGTGAAGGAGAGGAAAAACACACAGACAGTTGACGTGGCCACGGTCTGCATCTTGGACTGTGTTCAGCTCCAGATATGTCTGTAATTCTGGGCTCAAGCAAAGCAAACTTTAGCAGGTTTTGTTGTGCCTGACAATCAAGATGTTCTGATGGGTTTTATTTATTAGCCAAGAAAATTGCAATCTCGATAGTTGCTTCCCTGCTGCAGGAATTTGGAATATATAATTATAGTTCCAGGTATGGAGGAGGTGTCTGTGTGCATGTGTGAGAAATAGAGTGGTTTAAAGGGTAAGGAGGGAAGAAAGCAGGAGGGCTGATGGATGCTTGATTACGTGTCTGGCCATCTGGACTGTTGTCACCAAGAGTCTTAATCCCATTCACCAGAGAAAGTGTATGTGAATGTGTTTGTGTGTGTGCGAAATAGAAAGCAACTGCTTTTCTGCGTGCACACACTCATTTTCTTGGATATGTGTGAGCGCGCCACACAACATTATTCGACACTTCGCAGAAATCTGTGAAGATGCTAATGAGAACATAGCCATAGAAGCAAATATGTACACACAGACAACACACACACACACACTTGTCCTCAGCCCCTACAACGTAATAAGACATATCCAGACGCATTCAGACACATCCCAGATCGGCCTCTCTAATCGTTGGTACATTTTAACAATTACTGCTAACAAGTCCTTATTACCCCCAGTGCCCTGCCCCTCCTCTGATCCCAGCTTCTAATTGCTGCTGCTGTTTCTGAGCAGCTTTCTGCATAGTTATTAGAAAGGAATCGTTAGCAGCACATACCACAGAACCACACCTTTGAAAACTCATAGTTCATCACCACTGCCACCAAACACCTGTAATTCTAGGTTAGTAATGTACTGCATAGCCTAGTGTGCGTATTTGTGTGTGTGTGTGTGTGTAGGCACTTAAGTAACTCCTGCTGACTGGGCGGTATGTTTATACTCTTCCAGAAATGGCCTGTCAAACACATAGAAAAATCCTAGCTGTGTTTCTGCCCGCCTGCTATATCACCTAATGACTAGCTAGCTGTAGGAATGAACACAAGACTTTGATCACCGAGGCTATAGTGGCTCTGCTGTCTTTGCTGGTATCTTTACTTCCGTGAGCCTGCAGATGTTTAAGGAGGTGTTGGGGGGTGGCTTTCACATCACTGCATGTGTGGGAAAGTAAGGACTGAATGCATGGCAGTACAAGCTGACAAACCAGTCATTTGTTTTTAGAAAGAAGGAAGAAGAAAGAAATAAGGAAGTAAAATAAACACATTACCCCCACCCCACTCCAGCCCTGTACTTTGATTTCCAGTACTTGATTTACACAGATTGGGCATGGACCTCAGGGGGTGTCCTGTGGTGTTTGGCACAGGGACTTTGGGACTTTGGCAGCAAATCTTTTGGGTCCTGTTGTGACTGCTGGTGGGGCTTCAGTGGATCGGGTTTATTCAGGTATACTTTAGGATTTGGTGAATTTGGAGATGCGGTCAGCACCATGGGCTCTTTGTCGTGTGCCTTTGCAACGTGGTGGGGCGTCTTGTTAGGGGAGGCCACTGCTCCTCTTGCTATGGGGTGATGTGATTAGTTGGCAGGTAGTATGTGTGAAAACAACGCGCACAACTGTGCTGTATTGAGATGATCACTGTTTGGTGTGTGACGTCTTCCATCAGACTGAGATGGTGTTTGTCTCTGCCACTAATTAGCAGATTGTAGCATGCTTACATACTAAAAATGTTAGACATTATATGTGCTAAACATGCACGTTAGCAGCGCTCCTGTCATCATGTTACCAGCAGACATGAGCAAGTAGTGCAATTTCACGTCTCTGTTTCATGTTTTAAATGCTGCATATTCCATATTCTTTTCTTTCTCTTGATCCTTTCAGAGGACCTGTTGCCATTTGGCTTCCCTAGTATAGACATGGGTCCCCAGTTGAAAGTGGTGGAGCGCACGAGGACGGCCACCATGCTGTGTGCTGCCAGCGGCATACCGGACCCTGAGATCTCCTGGTTCAAAGACTTCCTGCCTGTCGACCCCAGCACCAGCCAAGGTCGCATCAAACAGCTTCGATCAGGTGAGACAGATGACTTTTAGTCAGATTGTTTTATTTTCCAGTAACTGAACAAACGGTGCATTTACAGCTTTGCATTTTTGCGATCAGGTAAATCCCTGTTGCTCTAAATTTGGTGATTATTTTAATTATGATTGAGGGATTACATGCTGTTCTCTGAGTTTATCTCTATCCTTTGGGGGTATAAAACCTTTTTAAAGCCAATTTCATAAAAAGGATAATTGTGCCATCCTTAAGCCAAGAAAAAAAAACATTCTGTTTATTAGCATTTGGGAGAATGGATTATAATATATATATATATATATATATATATATATATATATCACTTTAAAGGCAAAACTCTCTTTCCATTAAGAATCATAATTGTCAAAAAAAAAACAGCCGCATATAATCGTATAGTCATTAGCAGTGGGTTGAAAAAATTCACATAATTTTGTAGAATGAATCTGTCTTCATCCGTTTATCCCAAGGCAACCACAATTCTTTCTTTTCAGATGTCAAACGCACTACATGCAAAATACATTTCTTCAGATTAGGCATTTTACTGATGATGCTTTTGTCTTGACCCACTCTGCCTAAATTTGTGTGACATAAGCTCAGTGTCCTAAAATGTGAAGGTCAGATCACTTTATCAGAGACAAAAAAGAGAGCAAAAACAATGTGTCTATAGAGACAGATCCAGGGATGAATACCAAGGAATCACATCTTGCGCTTAAGACAGTTTGTTCAGCTTTGTTTATGCTCTTCTGTATAGATGAGTACAGTGTCTGCAGGAGGAGGCAGAAACATTTTTTTTCTCAGCCATTCTCACTCAGCCGTCCTCAGGGGGAATGAAAGTGATGGTGAGGCGAAACCATTTTGTTGTTGTTTCATCCATATTCTCTGTGCTGCTCTGTCCTGCCAGCTCTGATATATCCCTGCTGTCAGCCAATATCCTTTACTGATCACCAGTGCCCTCTGTCAACTGTGTTTGCATTTCCATTTGCAGAATTTTTTAATGTTTAAATAAATTTAACATGCTGTCCCAGGCAACAAGTTACCATCCCTAACGGTTGGTGATCCATGTCAAAGAAATTCCAATGAGGGTTCCACATTCTTTTGTATCACTGGGTAGGGCTAGTTAATAATAGTACGATAAAATAAACCATGCTTTAGTCTAACATAATCTTTGTTTGTGTCATGGTTAGCTATGTGGAAGTACCTTGTGGACCCAAATGCATGACACAAGGGGCAAGAGTCAAAATGAAAATGTGGATTTAATTCAGGTTACTCGGGAGAGCTTACAAAGTCCAAAAATCCAAAGCGAGAGCCAGGGAATGCAAAATCAGAGAACTCTGGGAATACTAGGAAATTCTGCAAATAAGGAGAGAGGGAACACACAGCTTTCACAGGCACATGGGTAAATAGAGCTAGAAGATACACCGCTATAGTGACAATTGACAAAATTTTGGGAGAGCATGGATAGGAAATAAAGCTACCCACAACATAAAGGAGAACTGAACCTTACAAAGTAAAGACAGGAAGTAACTAAAGAAGGCAAACATATACAAGAAGACAGACTGAACGAGACACCAGGAGACTACGCATGAAGACAGAGATGAGGAAACGCTGAAAGAACAAGACAACCAGAGAGGAGACCTGAAAGTCACAGTAACTAAAACTAACAGTAACTGAAGACTCAGCATACATTGGAATATACAAATGAAGATCAGACTTAAATAACAAGGCTAGAAAATAAACAAGGTTTTTAAACTTCTAAATCCAAGGGACTGAATAAACAGAATCCAAATGAACCAAGAGCCGGAGGATTGAAGGAGCAGGAGCAGGGATAAAATAGTTCAGGAGGTCAGCCTGGCCACAGGGCAAAGAACTGGATCAGTTCTGGAGGTCGACCAGGGGGCTAGGCAGGGCAAGGGAACCGTTCTGGAGTCACAGTCTTAGAGATATCCTGTTTGGACATATGAGGACCACAGGGGAATGAATCAATTTTACTCTTTGTGGATGCAGTCTGAGGAATCCCAGTATCAGCAGATGCGGGCGGAGAAACAGGCTCTGGCTTGGACCCGGCGTCAGAAGACACGGGCAGAGAAACAGGCTCTAACTGGGGCTGTGCAGGGCACAAAGTGTCAGAAGACTGGGGCTGCCAATTCTGGCATCAGGGACCACGTTTCCTCTTGTAGAGAGCTGACTGTGGTGGCGGTGAAGAGCTGACTGGCTGCAGCAGTGGCGAAGAGCAGGCTGGCTGCAGTAGCAAAAAATATAAACAATACTGACAACCCCATTTACCAAAGAAACAAGGAGCAAAACTTAAACATAGGTCATTCTCACAACCACAAAGAATCATTAACTCACAAAAACTCAAAACCCAGGACCATGACAATGTGGGTGTATAGCTTAACACAGACAATTATAATTAAACTACAGAATTATACCTTTTCTTTGTATTTCAACTTTTAAGACGAGGCTTTTTAGCTGAGCACTAATTGATAGGTCTGGCAATTGTACTGCTGTTTTGAATACCATGTTTGGTTAGGACTGATGGAGGGGAAACTTGTGTAACTACAGTAAACCACTGGACAAAGCCATTAATGTCTGCCTACGCTTAGAAAGCATCCATGACCAGCTAAGCTGTGTTAGTGCAACACCTTACTATGCCTTGAATTCTGAAAAATAGATTAACATCAACTAAAGATGCTTCTTTACCTTGGAAATTATATTGGTGGAAGGTTACAATAGGTAGTGAACCAGCTACTGGGAATGCTAATGATTGCAGCTTATTGAAGGGAAGATAAATGCAGTGTTTAATCTGTTCCTTACAGTTTATTTTCTTCTTTTTTCCTTGCTCGTTCGTATTCTTCAAACACAGCTTATCATCCAGTGCACACTGCTTCAACATCTGCAGAAATATACTGCCTTTTCAAGTAGTCCTAATTTTGTGGAGAAACCGTAAATCGAGTTCTCTAAAGAAAAGTAAGACTTTTAAACCTGTATGTCCATCAGAACAGCATTTTATTATTCACAATAAATAGTATTCTGTTGTTTTTATTCATTTTGGTCCCCTTGTAGCAACAACAGGTAAAGAGTCTCCCTTAGTCACGCACAGGACCACACAGAGCAAAGGGATGGGCAAGAACAGCCACAGCCACTACAGACTAGTCTGGCACATAACAACCAGTGGGGAAGCCCATTAGGGGGGCTACGCACATACTAGAACAGCAGGTACATCCTGTAGCTATTTTTCTCCAGTCGTTCCCACACTGACAAATTTTGACAGCACAGCCAGACATTTTGCAATTATCTTATGACCTTCATGAACAATAAAAAAAAACAAAAAAACAACAACAAATGTTGTTATTTACTGTTTCATTTTCGCATGGTGTACTTCTACATGGCAGTCATGGTGATGTGTGGAGTGCAAAGGTGTGGACTCAAATGTAGGACACTGGAGGCAGATGCACTAAACAGAGGACAAGCTTTTTATTTGGGCTGTAAATAAACTCCAAAATTATAAACTAACAGAAATCCAAAAACCACAGGAAATCACAGAGGGACACACACTAGGACGCAATGAACAAAGGGAAGACAGGACTATACACACAGAGGGTTGATTAAACAGGAGACAGGTAGAGATTGAGACAACTAGGTAAGAAGAATCAGGGAATCTGGAGAAGACAGACAGGAAGTAAAACTAACAGGATACAAAAGATAGCCGACGTTCAAAGTAAAACAGGAAGCAACCAAAGGACATATACTAAACATGGAGACAAGAAAACTGACATTAAACATGAAAACAGAGACAGGGGAACACTGTAGGACAAAGGCATAAACACAGAAAGATTAAACCGAGGGAAGAATAGATAAGGAAACACTGAGGGAACTGAACACATTTGAGAAATAACAAACTCAAAATAGGAAATGAGGCTTAACACAAACAAATAATTACACAAATAAAACAGTGAGCAATCTAAACTGGTACCCAGAACTCCCCAGAAACTAAACAGAGACCAGAACTCAAATAATACAAGAAGAACTAACACTGAAAATTACTAGAACAATAGTGAAATCAGGGCGGGAATACAAAAATCCAACTAACAATAATCAAAAATCCAAACTTACATATATTGACTCAGAATTCAAGCCTCAAAATGAACACAAAACCAGGACAACATGAGCAGACAATAAGAGTAACCAGAAAAAAAACTGACTATCATTGTTATTGCAGCTGACTGTGCAGAAGTAAAAAAAATTATGAAACATCAGTTTCTGTGCCACCCCAGTAATGGTGCCAGCTTTTACTACACCTGATCATCACTGGCCATGCTTTCATTCATCTTTTAATATTTTCTCTTTTAGTTGTTTTTTTAAAAAAAAAAAAAATTAAACTACAGTATAACAATTGCAAATTTTTAGCAACCTAAAACTTTATATTTCATAATAATTTATCCTGTTATATTTCACTTAATCTGCTCTGAGATGTTTGTTCCTTGCTAGTGTGTCACACAGACATGACATTGATTCAGTGGTACAGTATGTTAGGCCACATATCACATCAATGAAACAGTAGCAAGACGAATGCCCTGCTGAGATTCACTGCAGGCTTTAATAGGATTTGAAATCACCAAAACCATCACAAACCCAAACAACAAAATGTGCTGTATAATGAACCGAACAGTGCAGCGAAATGACTTGGAGGAAATCAATTACACCTGAGCCGAGCAAGAAATGTGTTATGGATAAAACACTCCTTTAAGATTTGTTTAATGGAGGCACCTTCCGAGCAATGCCGCTGATTTAGTGGATAGCTGCCAGCTCCTACTGGACCACAGCCAGGAATCTGTTTTGGGCCACAATCACTGTGTTCTCTCTGTCTCTTCTTTTCTTTCTCTTTCTCTGTTGGCTCTTGGAAATACTTTTATGACCCATATGGGTCAGGAAGAAAAATGATATACAGAATGACTGCAGTCAAATCCCACAAAGGATGTCTCATCTTAGCCATTTCACAGCCCATAAGTATCCATCATGTGTGGGAACTTCCCACTGCAGGTAACTGTCCATGGTGGCCTTTGACAATCCTGAACTCTGTGTTTACCCATCTCAAACCCGCGCACCCTCACTCCATCAGTTCTTGGTGACAGAAACATATGGTGCAGTATAGAGATGAACTTTTCCTGACATCTGTATCCCTCGACCAGGTATTTATCTTTTCTCCATGCCATCTGCTGCATGTGCATGAGGAGAACCATGACAAGATATCTGTCTGCCCCTGACATTTGGGACTTAGAGCTGGAAAGTTAACCTAAGCACTTAACAGCTTACGTAGGTCCACACTCAATATGAACCCCAAAGTTGACTGTGGGATTATAATTATATATAGACCCCTCTTTGGTAATGACTAAGATCTGATTAAAGGTTAATGGTCATAGTTTAAATCAGTTTTCTCTGTTGGCATAAATACAGAATGGTTTTGTAAAAAAGTTATTTTAATTTTGTTTTTACTTGCACCAAACAAAATTGGTTATTCATTTTTAACACCCAAGTAGGGTTGTGCATCATCAAGAAATACTATTTTCATGGAGTTTATATTTGGTTGGCTGTTACTCAGCAGGATATTTCAAAACCAGATTTCAAGGGAATTTGATATTGGGACATTGGCCAAAAAAGGAAATCATTCATTTTTGGTAACAATCCATTTCTAAGAAAAAAAATCTAAAAATGGTGAGCTGTACAAATCCTTTTAAAGATCACGCTTTCAGGCTGACAGAAAATATGGAACTTTCCTGTGGCACAGATAAATCTGCAAAGAAGCAATACAGAGTGACAATTAGAAATCATTTCCGTTTGTGTACGAGGGAGAAGCACTGAATAAAACCAGAACTAAGTCGGAACCTGGAAGTTTTGAGCATTTTTGCTTCTAAGAATGATTAGCCAGTTAGTTGCAACATTTTTTGCTGATTAATTATCTGCCAGTCGAGTAAGCGATTCATTAAGTAGCTGCTTCAGTTCAAAAGTCAATACTCATCCATTACACTGTACCTAAATTGCTTAATAAAAATTTGCTTTGAGGCTTTTAGTTTAATGCTTTTGTGTCCATGTTTTAGGAAAAATGAAATAGCCGGATTGTAATAGTATGGAAATAAAACAGTTTCGGCTTTAGAAATTAACAGCAGTTTATTCTTAATCGTGTTAATGTGTTGTGTTCATAATAGCTGCAGTTTGTCTCGACTGTTGTTAACATGTGCCTCCAGTTAATGTAATGTCTCAGCTTGTGGGAGACTGGAGCACAAGTGATCTGTTTTACCTAGATGTCCCATTAGAGCTATCAGATTAGCAGTAGCCGCTGTCATCTGATCAGCTGAGTCTCAGCCCACAGACATAATACACCATCCACGATTTCACAGCAGCTCAATTTACTTAAGTCACATCTCATTCTGGCTCTGTCAGCATCTTCCAGACAGACTAACAAACTGCTCTCCCTCCTTGTCTCTCCGCTTTTACTTTTTACAACCTTTTGCTTTGCTTTTCCACAGACCATCATCACGTTGTTTTAATGCCAGTTTTCTGTCTATGCTGTGCATTTGTGTACGTAGGTATTTGCCTGCTGACCTTTCTATGTATATATTCAGAACACCTGTCTTCCCCAATGTAATGTAATGTCATGTTTTGCAGAAAAGAATATTTCAATTGGCAATTTCAAATTTGTGCTGATCGTTAGCCACACCAGCTACTTCCAGCTGTTGCACAAGTTCTCATTTGCAGATCTCCACCTGTCCATTTCCAGTTCTCCTCCTCTCTGTCTTTCCTCCCACTTCTCCTTTCTTCCTCTGCTTTCTGGTAGAGGAAGAAGGCTCGTCTTGTAGAGCAGATAATTTATTCCTATTTGTTTCCCAACTCTGCCCTGAACCACAGGGAAATGAGAGATGGAAAATAGGGAGAAAGAGGAGGGCACGAGCTGTTCTCCTGTCATGTAACTGCAGAAGACAGAAACAAATGGATGACGACTTCGTCTCAGCTCACCTAACACGTTCTCTCCTTTAACCCTCTGAAATCACGGCGTTCAAACTTCTTCATATACTGACCTGCTAGTGTGTGTGTGTATGTGTGAGTGTCCATAATCTAAATAGACTCAGAGACACAAAAACTGTCTGTCTACATAAATGTAAATATTAGGGTTTATTTTGATGTAATAGAACATACACTCAACGGCCACTTCATTAAGTATACCTGTCAAACTGCTAGTTAATGCAAATATCTAATCAGTCAATCACATGGCAGCAACTCAGTGCATTTAGGCATGTAGACATGGTCAAGACGACCTGCTGAAGATCAAACCAGGCATCAGAAGGGGGAAAAAGGGTTTAAGTGATTTTGAACGGTTGTTGGTGCCAGACAGCCTGGTCTGAGTATTTCAGAAACTGCTGATCTGCTGGGATTTTCCCACACAGCCATCTCTAGGGTTTACAGAGAATGGCACAAAAAAGAGAAAATATCCAGTGAGCAGCAGTTCAAATGCCTTGTTGATGTCAGAGGTGAAAGGAGAATGGTCAGGCTGCTTCAAGCTGATAGGAAGGGAACAGTAACTTAAATAACCACTCATTCTAACCAAGGTATACAGAAGTTGTGCATCTCTGAATGCACAACAAATCATACCTTAAAAACAGATGAGACCACACCAGGTGCCACTCCTATCAGCTAAGAACAGAAAACTGAAGCTACAATTTGGAAAAATGTTGCCTGGTCTGATGAGTCTCAGTTTCTGCTGCGACATTCAGATGTTATGGTCAGAATTTGGCATAAACAGCATGGAGGTATGGATCCATCCTGCCTTTATCAATGCTCGTGTTGTAATGGTGTGGGGGATGTTTACTTGGGACACTTTGGGCCCCTTAGTACCAACTGAGCATAGTTTAAACATCACAGCCTACCTGAGTATTGTTGCTGACCATGTCTATCCCTTTATGACCACAGAGTACCCATCTTCTGATGGCTGCTTCCAGCAGGATAATGCACCATGTCACAAAGCTCAAATCATCTCAAACTGGTTTCTTGAACATGACAATGAGTTCACTGTACTCAAATGGCCTCCACAGTCAACATATTTTTTTTCTCTACCATTTTTAAGATGTACTTAATATACAAAGGAACATTTGTACACAATGATGCATAAAAGGCATCAGTCAACCATCCAGCACTGGAGCAGATGCTTCAGGTATTTATTATATCTATATCTATTATATCTATGTATATGTCTGTCTCTCATGGAAGTGGTATTCCACATCTGCTGCTCTTTTCGAGGTGTCCTTGTTTTTTCCCAGAGCTTTTACAGACATATTTTGGAGCTATATATATATACTGTATATTTAGATTAAACTTGACTATATGAATTGGCCAGCTTACCTAACGTGAAAAAAAAAAAAGTATAAATAATTTGTTTCTGGTGCACATAAATTAATCAACCCACTAAATTTAGCAGCTCAACAGTTACAACATACAGCAATGACGTTAATGTGCAGTTATCTTCAGAGATGGCAAAAGTACGCACAGATACTTGTGTTAAAAAATACTCTGGTAAAAGTACTGACTCAACTCACTATAACCTCTGAGTATAGTGCTGTAAATGATCCATTAGTTATATGTTTTTTATCTCTTTCATATCTTTGTGTGCGATAAGCACCGGTGATGATTACACCAATAGGTTTGTCTTTTATGTGTTATTGTTTCCTCCATTTAGGTTTAAATTGGTTAGGGAGTTACGGGGGTACAGTAATAAAGTAATTGTACTTTGTTACTTATAATTAAATATTATTTAGAATCATTCTGCATAATGATGTAATGTACAGGTGTTATTTTTTTCTGTACTTCCTTTTAATTTCAATGTAAATGCAGGAATTGTTTTTGAGTATTTTGACTTTTATGGTGTTTTCACTTTATCTTGTGTCTTATGTATGGAAAATAAAAAATCTGTGTAAGCGAAGCACAGTATAGCTTACTTTTCTCTAAATATCCCTATCTCTTACCAGCCAGATGCCTTTTATCAGTCTCACAGAAGATCTGATATAGAACACAGTGCTTTGTATGAGACTTAAACTTGCTCTTTTTGTGTGGCTGTTTATCTACACACTCCTGTGTGTGTTTCCAACTCTTCGTTAAAATGTGTGTGTGTGTGCCGTGTGCATTTAGATTTGTGTCACTTTCCACTCTGTGCAGTGCAGCAGAGAGTGATGCATGGTTTTGTGCCTCCTCCTCGGGCTCCATGTCAAAGTCAGTTTCAGATGAGACGGATGTGACAGAGCAGACTGAAAGGGGGGGGAAACAAAACCAAAGAAAGAACATCTCTGCTGGTAATTCAAAAGGCCGTTAGCTAAAAAGCATAGCAATAAGAATAGCACCACGTAAAACAAAAGAACACCTGACGAGTGCCGTGTGTAATTATAGCACGTTTAGGGAGACACTGTTTATAACGGGGGATCAGAGTACGAGGATAAAAACTGAGGAAGTGAAAGAGCCGAAGAGCATCACTGGGTCGTTGCCCTGAGGTAAAGCTGTGTAGCTGCTGCCAGTTAACGGCAAAGATAGAAACAGGCTTTCTTCATTCAGCTGTATGCCTGCTGCTGGAGAGGATTCACCAGCTAGTACAGAGGTATAAACTAAAGGCACTTTAAGTGTCATCTGAGTTTATAAAAAGTGGTTTTGAGACTTGTTTTTGACTTCCAAACTTTTTGAAAGGAATTTGTGAATTTTTGAATGTGTTGCTGCTTCTTTTCACTTTTCAGTAGCAGGATGGGAGACGGGATGGTTAGAGGAGACACAATCCTTTGTGGAAAATCCAACTCCTGGTACATGAGAATGTTGTGTGGACCATTCAGACAATGCCTTGCAGAAATAGCAACTAAGCCGACTTTATTGGATGTTGAAGCAACAGACAAGGAGATACCCCAGGGTCAAACTATAGCAGATATCGCAGGATGAAAAGGAGAGAATGCAAAAGGCAGGCGGACAGCAGCAGAAGCATTTTCTACAAACATTTTTATCTTTTTCTCTTGCAGGAGCATTACAGATTGAGAACAGCGAGGAAACAGACCAAGGGAAGTACGAGTGTGTGGCCACCAACTCTCAAGGCGTGCGCTACTCGTCTCCTGCCAACCTATACGTGCGAGGTAGGACCTAAATGCAGAACACACATGCACGTACACGCACGAACAAACACACAGAAATCACTGTAATGAAGGTGCCCTAGGTATTACTAGTAAAACTACCTCTTCTGTATTACTGTGCTCTTTTACAAGTATTACTAACCCATCCATTGTCTACAATATATGTTGACTCTGTTGTTTGGTATTTCTCACAACCACCTTTAACAAGTCCACCTTAAACCTTGGTGCGAGCTCCGACAGTAGAATCAAAGTGAGGATAAAGTGGGGACCACACCTTGGTTTAACTGCATGGAAACATCACTGATCTGTCTGCTAAAGTGGTTTCTGTACTAGAGGCAGATTAATTGGTTGACGATTTGAATAAAATTGGGAGTGAGAGTCAAGATTTAATTTTGGCTTTACAGTGTTTACATTAATGGGATCACTGTGGCCCCCACATGTTTAACTAAATCTGTGGGTGCTGTTGTAACACTGGCTTATGGCTCAAAGACCACAATCAATGTTCAGAATTGCAAGTTCTAGTTTCTATTTTACGTGGGATAACAGAGAAGTGTGTATGCAGTTTGAATGCAGTGTGCGTGTGTGTGTGCGTGTGTGTGTGTGTGCGCGTGCGTGCGCGCGTGTGTGTGTGTGTGTGTGCGCGCGTGCGTGCGTGCGTGGTGCAGTGAAGCGAGTGGCTTTGCGCTGGCCGTTTTTATTCTCTCTGTGTTTCCCCGTTCTCTCTCTCCCCTCTCACGTCATTGTGTTCTGCATCAACCCCCTTCCATCCCTCAGAGCTTCGAGAAGGTTGGTGCGCTCTTTCTTTTCTTTTGTTACTCCTTTGTTTCAGAAAGCTTCACTTATTGAAACAGAGGGAAACAAAAAAGACAAAAAAAACAAAAACAATAACAGTTAAAGGACAGCGGAGTAGATTTGAAGTGAAATGATTCAAACCTGTATCCAAAATGATGAGAGTAAAGCTGCTGCGATGATGAAGTGGTCTGCCTACGCAGCAGAGTGCATTGACTGCATTGTGAGGCCTTGTGTGCAGAACCCTTGGTATTGCCTTCACTCCCCGATCAATGTTTTCTGCATGGTATGATCTTGTTGTCATGGAGACCCAAGAATTGGAAGATTAAAAAGAGGCAATGTTTGCATGGAAGGAGTGAGAGAGAAAGAGAAAGGAGCACCGCTTGCATGTTTGTTGACTGACGGACTGACACGAGAGCATGGCACAGTGTGCTATCACGCTTATTGATATGCTCAGATTGTGATCTGATTGAACTTGCTGTCTTGTCATGCCTTGCTATTGTTTCTTCTCTTTTTTTTTCTTTTTGTACCATCTTGTTTACCAGTTTGTCCCTGTTCCCATGTCATCACATCTGCTCCAGTGCTGCACTTGTTGAGTGGAAGTCTTGCACTTGCTTGTGTATGCCCCTTTGTTCTGCAGTTTTATGCTTGGTTTGTCAGAGGAGAATCACTTATTGGCACAAATTCATGACACAAACTCAAGATGGCAAGAGAACGGTCACATCACTGATGATGGACACTAATGTTAAAGCTAACATCAACATTGGCTTAATTATACAAAAAAACTGCACTGCAGTTCAGAATACATGTGTTATGATTTAGCATCATAGGCTGTACATAAATGATGACCAGCCGTTGGTTTTTGGACTCCCCGTTTTCAAACTGTGACTTTAGTGTGATGTTGTTTTTTTTTGGAGCCAGAACTTACCATGTTTAGATGAAAGGGTGGATCTGCTAAATTGTCAACTAACACTAGCAAGCTTGATTAGCAAGGTGCATCCAAAAACTGTATGGGTGCATCCCACAGACAGAGATACCTGCTGTTTATTGCTAAGCAACATACAAATAAAATATTAGAATTTCAGTTACTAAAATTGGTGCACAGCCTTTTTTGATAGTCCTGTTAACCACGCAGCAAGCCATTTTATTTGTCAGATAATTGCATTAATATTGTGTCCATAAGGCACAACATTACAAACACTTCAAGCTCAGTAACTCAAATCAACTTAGGTGAAGCCTAGGAGACAGGCAGCCACAGAGCCACCTGTGCCCCACTCCTAATAATACATAGACTACAGAGCAGAAATGGCATTTTTATTTCTGCTCCAAAACTGGGCATTTTGACTTGGTGTAGTATAAGGTGGCTGACTCTCTTTTGGAGTCATCCTCAAGTAGCCATTTGAAGAGCTGTGGTTTTTGCCACTTCTGTGGCTTTTTTAACACCCAGGGTTGCAGCTTGTGTTACATACTTAAGCATAAGATGATCTAAATATGATGCCTTGTTATAGAATAGTTAAATTAGCTACACCTCGACCAAGTACAACTGACTTGTACACATGAATGCACATGCATTTGCAGTGATTGTATACTTTTCTCAACTGTGAGACTTAGATAAAATCATGACTATTTAATTGTTGATAAAAGAAATAAAGTTTACAAAATTATATAAAATAAGCAGTAAAATTGACTACCTCTTACTTGAGTACTCTCCAGTAAAGTTCTAGCAGTACCTTTACTTTTTTAAGGGGGTTTGTTTATTTATTTTTGTTGTTGTTGCATTGCAACTTTTGAATAAGCTGAATCCCTTTTCCACTTTTGTGCATCATAAAGATTCATACTAATGCTGCACAGTTTGTATAGATAGCCTGTAAAGGTTTACAATATACAATACTGTAATATTGAAATATGCTAACTTTAATAGATTGTTATACAGTCTGAGCCATGTCTTACCTTGCTTGACTGTTTCTATCTGTCCCCACCAAACACTGTGATACGTCTCTATTGACTGACATTTGAAATTAATTATATCCATTCTCAATTTTAGATATTGAGAGGGATATTAATGATTCTCTCTTATTACAGTGGTTAATGAAAGCTGTGTCCTTGAGACAGACAAGATGGTGCTGAGTAAATGTCAGCTATATAGCAATGCTGGGATTCAGCGGTAATCCTTATGGCTATGCCAAGGTCTCCCCAGCCTGTAGCCTCCAGACTCCCTGCAGAGGACAGGACTAATGATAGCTCCGCTAATAAAGACTGAAGCTCCTGGCTCTTACAAACTGTATAGAAAATGGTGGAGGATCATGCGTCCTGGCTCGATTAACTTTAAGCTAGAGGCTCTGTGAGCATGAAAAGGATTATCCCTTGTTATGAGCTCACTTTATTGTAAAGTGCTCACCTTTGTCGCTGCGGTGGATTCTTCAGTCGTTGTCTCTGTTCACGACTGATAGTTTTAGAAATACTCCACCGCTGATGTAGGAGATTACTGAGCAATCATCTTGAGTCTTTCCTTTCATCCTAAATTTGCTCGTATTATCAAATTGTCCATATGCTTACATTTACATCTTTTTTTAAAAATATTTATTTATTTATTTTTGCTTTATTGACAGATAAATACCCGAGTAAATTAAACTGACATTGTTGTCATGCTGCATTGCACCTGCTTTGTCTTGTGCATGGAGCTGTCATGGATGCAGTCTGTGTGTCTCTCTCCAGCATGCTCAGATGAGGAGATGCCTGCCCAATCATGTCTGTTTTCTAACAGATCTACCTGTTTTTGTCTCTTTGTCTCTTTCTTGTCTTTAAATTCTGTATCCAATTCTGGGTATCTTTTTGAGTTATTTTTATTTTTTTATTATTTTGATTAGTTTTTCCAAGTTGCTTTGAACTTTATCTGCTATTCGTGAAATCACCACAACTATTTACTTTTGATTTGTTGAAATCATGCAAAAATGTTAACTTCTATCCAATTGTCTCTAGATTCTTTGAGTAGGGGGGATGTGGCCCATGAAGATTCCAAGTAATGATGTTACTCATTAAGGAGTGGAGGTTATCAGCAAATTTATCAATATTTATGTATTTATTGAAGTATTTAATCTTACATTTTCTTTCATATAACATTAGAATTATTGCTGGATTTGCAAGTAATCAATAAAAAGGAAAATAAACTAGACTCTTCTTGTTTTGCTACTGTAGGGTTATCTTTATTCTTTCATTTGTAATCTTTTTTAAATTGTCTATTTTTAGGGCTTATGTTGTTTACGCAGGCCTGTTTTTATCACACATATAAGCTTTCTAGTTTTGAGTTTAGTTTCAACAATGTTTCTGCTCTTTGTCTGCCTTCCCTTTCATTCTCTCCTTTCATCCAGAGATGTTTGTCCGTTACTCTTTTTGTCTCTTTCTGTTTCCTGTGTTGTGACCCTCGGGTATCCTCTTCTTCTCTGTTCTTTCAACATACGCTCTCTTCTAGCCTTTTTTTTTTTCTCTCTCTCTCCTCTCTCTTTCTTCTCTTACTTTTGAAGCACCTACTTTCTGAATGGGCCTGACTCTGGTATACAGCCGTGTTTTAAAATAGATCCATGTGTTTTCTTCTTCCTCGCTCCTCTTTTCTTCCCCCTTTTCCCTCCTTCCCCACAAACCCTCTTCTAATCCTTTCTCCCCTGTCTTTTCCCCTCCTTTCCCACCCCCACCCCCTTTTCTCTTCTCCTTCTTCTTCTTCTTCTGCATTCTGTCTGCACCCTGATGTGTAGGAGCGACAGACACATGTACATAAGTTTATTAACTTATAAACATGCACATACTACCTCACATATCTCTCTTTTTGCTCGCACTCGTTCTTTCCCGTTCTGCCTTGTTCTCTCATGCTGTCTTGGTGTTCTTTACTTAAATGTGTCCAATGATCACTTTGTAAATGCCACAACACCTTTTTAGAACCCTTGATCCACTCCTGTCCACATTTCCAATTCATTTGACTACACACTGTATCAGTTTTGAATCCTATGTATTGTACAGTATCTTGTTGTACAATGTGGCTGTCCTTTGCTACATTGCGTTTCATTGTCTGGAAGAGAAGCAGAGCTGCCTCTCTCTATCGCTCTTTTTCTTTCTGTCTTTCTGTCTTTACCTTTTCTATCCTTCGATCTGACTCTCGTGTCTCTGCTCTTGTCTTGCTTCTCTCTGTCCCCCTCTCAGTCCTCAGTTCTTCGTTCTCTTCTTTGTGTTTCTCCACCATTTTATCCCTCTTGAGTCGCCCAGGCATGCAAGTGACCTATGAGTTCAGTCTCTCGATGCATCTCTCCCTAATGTGTAGTCAACCGAGCTCTGACAGATGCAGTATTGGATATAACTTGCCACTTTGCTTGTTCTTCTCATGGGGACACAAATAGCAGGCAGGGCCTATTGATTGGCCCCCATGATGCATATACTCTCTCTAAAAGGAGCCCATCTACTGCACAAGCACCTCAAGGCACGGCAATCTGAATAAAGAAAAGTTTTTCTCATAAGTTTCTGCTAAAGTTTTGCCTGCTTAGTCACTGCTTTAAGGTGGTATTTTATTAATAAAACTGCAGTGTAATCTCAAAGTCGTAGTTTTCTGCATAAATTGATAAACCCTGTTTTTTGTTCTTTTTTTACAAAAGAGAAACTGACTATAGGTGTCATGTCCTGGATGAAATGATACTCAAGAGTTTGTCACTTTATTATTTTGAGAAGGCAGCTCACTCTGAATGGTTGAGCTCAGCACAAGATTTGTGTCTTTTTGTTGGATTCATCAGTGCCATAAAGTAATTGGGACTAAACTTGAAATATCCCTATGTAATTTTCTGTAAAAACCCTGAAGTTCATTCTCCCCCTTCCTGTTACCTCTCCTCTCCTTCTCTCTCTTTTTCTTTCTTTTTTTATCTTTCTCGCCCTCTCTTTCTCTCTCAATCTCTATCTCGCTCTCTGCCTCGCTCTTTCCTTCTCATTCTCTCCCCCCTTACTCCCTTGCCCCCTCCTCCTTCTTTCTCTCCACCTTTCTCCTTCTCACTCCCTTCCCCACTTTTCTCCTTCCCTTTCCTTAACCCCTCACCCCACCCCCCTCCCACTTCCTTTCTACCCCCGACTCTCCTCCTTTCCCAGTGCGCCGCGTGCCCCCTCGTTTCTCCATCCTCCCTTCCAACCATGAGATTATGCCGGGAGGGAGCGTGAACATCACCTGTGTGGCCGTGGGTTCACCCATGCCTTATGTCAAATGGATGCTGGGCAATGAGGACCTGACCCCCGAGGATGAAATGCCAATTGGACGGAACGTACTGGAGCTCAATGGTGTCCGGGAGTCTGCAAACTACACCTGTGTGGCAATGAGTAGCCTGGGTATCATAGAGGCCAGCGCTCAGGTCTTAGTGAAGAGTAAGGGTCCAGGCAATCTTTAGACGCCTGTGATTATTTTTAATTTTAGCCTCAGAAAGTAGAAAAGTGCAACTGTAACTTTCCATGTCTTCTCAAATGTGTACTTAACTGGATTCAGGCATCCCTTGTCAAATAATTTGCAGTAATTTTAATAGTATAGCATCCTCAATTTATTAATTAGATTATTTTAGATTAAACTTTACTGTCACTGCACACTTTAAGTACCAGTAAAAAATGCAGTTTAGTGTATAACCAGATAGTAGGATTGGATTTAAATCTAATATATCTTTAACAATGCAATGTATACATTCTAAAAGAATTAGGTATTAAAGTAAATATAAAATGTACACAGAGACCAAGTGAGTATTTTATTTTTAATTTTTAAAAAAGTGTAAATCTGTTCATCTACTGCCACTCTAATCCCCAGCTTTACCAAAGCCTCCCGGCACCCCCATTGTCACAGAGACCACGGCCACCAGTGTGACCATCACGTGGGACTCTGGCAACCCCGACCCCGTCTCCTACTACATCATTCAGTACCGAGCCAAAGGGCCGGACAGCAAGTATGAGACGGTGGACAGCATCACCACCACCCGTTACAGCATCGGGGGACTCTACCCCAACACCGAGTATGAAATCCGAGTTTCAGCCTTTAATAGCATCGGCCAGGGGCCCCCGTCTGCTCGTGTGGAGGCTCGTACAGGAGAGCAAGCCCCCGCCAGCCCTCCGCGAAACGTCCAAGCTCACATTATCTCTGAGAACACTGTGATGGTCCGTTGGGAGGAACCGGAAGAACCCAATGGACAGGTGAGATGAGGATTGGAACATCTCTGTTTGATCTGTTATCAGTAGAGGAAAACACACATTTTTACATTTTCTTTTATCTGCTGGCATGCTTTTCCAGCTGTCAAGCAGAAAAATGTTCTCAAAAGGGTGGTAAATGCCTGCATCAAGACCCCAGACACTCAAAAAAGTCTCTCTTTTTTGTGCTTTGTGTACTGTAACACAGAGCTATGGATAGATAGATAGATAGATAGATAGATAGATAGATAGATAGATAGATAGATAGAATAACATTTACCATCGGGTGATATATTTTAGTTTGCAGGTTCGTATCTTGTGTCTTGGCAGAGATTTCTGTAACTCCCTGGCTATGCTCCCCTCTCTAAAGAAAGAAAGGGTAATTGGACAGTCCTCTCTAAGTAGAGAGCACTCCCTCCTGAGGCCTGTTTCCTTTTTCAAGCAACCTGCACCGTAGGTTCATAAAAGTACAAGACTGAACTGAGTGCATATGGGGATTATGGATATTAAAGAGTAATAACAGGAGAGCTATACTTTGAATGGAAATAGTAATCTGTTGGACCATCTGGCCTGAAGTCAAATAATAATTCAGACACGATGACCTTGGCTGCCATAAATTTTTGTTGTGTTAAAAGATGGTATTATGGATTACCATGGTTGTAGGACAGTGGGATTAGGTGAAAGTCACGTAATACATCCCAGTCCCTGATGACCTTAAAATCCAGTCCCAATCAAAACATACTCAGCTGGACTATTCACTGTGTGGCTTTTCTTTTGCTCTGATCCTTTGTAGGTGAAAGGCTATCGTGTGTACTACACCATGGACCCATCCTGGCCTATAAATGAGTGGCAGATTCATAACGTCCAGGACAGTCTAATCACTACAATTCAGAATCTTGTAACCTCAGAGACCTACACCATCCAGGTCCTTGCCTTTACCTCTGTTGGGGACGGACCCTTCTCAGACCCCGTCCACGTTAAAGTCTTGCGTGGAGGTTAGTGTGCAAGCGTGCATTGACATAATCATCGGTAGATGTTCGTGAAAGAGAATAAATTTAGCCTGCATGCTAGTGCATAGATAACAGCTAAGTAGTCATTTGCATTTATTCATGTGTGGGTGAGTAATGGTTATTTTTCAGACGAGCATGTGCAGCAGAGCGCAAATGAGTAAGTACTCGTGAGTATGTGCAAGTATACAAACTGCTCAGCAGCTTATTCAAGCAGCTTATGTAAAGTTTGAGTAGCAAGCCACTGTGAAATTTTGACCTGTCAGAACATATGACTTCTTCAAAGTGAATAAATTCTACCAGCCAGGACAGAAGTGTGGAGATTTACGTGAAGGAAACAGGGATTAACAGCGAGAAATATCCCTTATGCCCCGGTGCTGATTGTGTCACAGTGACAGCTGCTGAGAAGCTGCTAGGTTTATATGATGGGAGGTGAAAAGAGATGACAAATGAAAAACTGTGATGGTATTACTGGTTTAAAATTCTGTGCAGCTTTTACTACTGCTATACTATTAGTCTCTAACAATTTCTGACACATAAAGACATTAGTGTACAGTGCATCCGGAAAGTATTCACGCCACTTCACTTGTTCCACATTTTGTCATGTTACAGCCTTATTCTAAAATTGATTAAATTCATTTTTCAGCTTAAAATTCTACACACAATACCCCATAATGACAAAGTGAAAAAAGTTTGTTTGAGATTCTTGCAAATTTATTAAAAATAAAAAACAAATATGTAACATGTACATAAGTATTCACAGTTTTTGCTGAATACTTTATTTAAGCACCTTTGGCAACAATTACAGCCTCAAGTCTTTTTGAGTATGATACTACAAGCTTGGCACACCTATTTTTGGGCAGTTTCTCCCTCTCAAGCTCCATCAGGTTGGATGGGGAGCGTCAGTGCACAGTCATTTTCAGATCTTTCAAGAGATGTTCAGTCAGGTTCAAGTCTGGGCTCTGGCTGGGCCACTCAAGGACATTCACAGAGTGGTCCCGAAGCCACTCCTTTGTTATCTTGGCCGTGTGCTTAGGGTC
>VUQS01019637.1:1296-17977 GCA_015108495.1 Heterochromis multidens
GGAAGGAAAGCAGATGGACAAGTGGGGGAAGTGGAGCCCCTTAGGAAGGACGAGTACTCCCCTGACCTATTTAGGTGACAGTAACGGGCTTTTGTTACCATTGCATCAGGTCCTCCACTGGATTTTATTCTCACCTTAGAATGCATCTCATGACTGGAGTCACTGATTTGTTGGCATTTGTTTACCTTGTAGACTACCAATGGCATATCGCCGTATTGCATCAGTTTTGCGGATTGAATTTGTGTGAAGTCAGAGACAGTTTGAAAGACAAACAAAAACCAACAACAACCCAAAGAATAACGGCATTGCCGGAATTATTTTATTAAATATCTGTATTGGTAATGGTCAAGAATTTTGTAATCTGTGCACCCCTGTGTATAATAGCTCCTGCTGAAACCTGTCATGATATGTCTATTTATAAGGCTGAATGCAATCTTTCAGGTCTCATCTGTCCTGTGTGCCTGCTATTGCCAGAAACAACTGGATTCTCCTTCTGTAGAGCATCAGATCTATGCTGCCCTAATGGATGTCTGTTTTATTGATGCAGTGAACATGTTTACAAATGATTAGCCTCACTGACTGTGGCTGGTGCTAATTGGTATCAGTGTCTAAAAGCTACAGGAAAACTCCAGTGCTGCTGACCCACTGACCAGCGGCTATCTCATGACTATCTGACGTGCATTGCACACTGCAGTCGTTAAAGTTCTTATGGAGTTAATTTATTAAAATATGAAAATTCTGATGCACATATTTGTCCTTGTAGTCAAATCAGGTTGAGAGAAACTGAGTATTGTTCTAGAGTGGTCACGTTTAGGAATTATGTGTTATTGTTGATTGGTGAGTGCCCTCAGAGTTGGCGATTACTTGGATTTTAATTTGGCTTCCAAGTTACAAAATACAATACTGAAGAATTTATAATTTTTTTTTTTTTTTTTTTTTTTTTTTTTTTTTTTTTTTTTAACAAACAAGCAGAAAACATTTGTTGTGCATGTAAGCTTGTACCTGGCAATTTTGTAAACCGGGCAGATTGAAGTATCAACCATGCATTGCCAGTTTCTGTTTCAGCCAAGCATGCTGTTTTATTTTTTTAATTTTTTTTGTCATCTATACAGTGTCTGTTCTTTTGGGCTGGTGTCTTTTGTAGCCTAGTATGTATAAAAGTTAAACTCGAGTGCTTACCTTGACAATAAGGGTGTGTGAACACTGCTGACAAAGCAAAAATGTGGACTCGAGTATCAAATTCAAACCATTTCCCGATGAGTGTCAACAGTTTAAAGAGGGGTTTTCTAAAATGTGCTAAAATGGCTTCATCATGTCCTTTGAGTAGAAGTAGGCTGATCTGTTGCTGATGTGTTGTGTGGTTGTATGATCATATTATCATTTGTATTTATTACACCGTAACCAGCAACTTTGTGCGTGGTAAAGATATCCTGACTGTATAGCTAACATTTTGCTGTTTATATGAAGGCGTATTGAAAAGCGGAGTCTTTTATAATGATGAAAGTGGGGTTTTTTGGCTCTGGGCTCTGATGTGTACAAATATTACAAACTGTATGAAAAGAGTATTGGCTTAAACAGCAACACCCCCCCCCCCTTTCCAAATGCCTTTCTTTTAAACGGCAAAACATTTTCCTGTCAGTGTTTTCAAGTCCGAGGATCACCCACGTGCCAGCTGTTGCAACTTTGATCTCCTGATGGTCTTTCGTCTCACAAAGCATCATGTTGGCTGCTTGATCTGCTGGAAACAGGAGCACTTGTAATTACCACATGATGTCACATTCCTGAAATAAAGTTGACTGTAAACTTTGTGCACAGGACCAGTGTTTAGATGAATACAATACATGCTCCAAATTTTTTTTTTTTTCCCTTCTTATGCTTTTGTAAAAACAGCTCCTTTGCAAACCAATAAACTTCTCAACTTGAGCTTCCTTGTGGTCACTGTTTTTGTGTTAATTAATGACGGGTTATAGATACATATAGATAAGTAGATTGATTATATACATTAGTCTCCTGTGCTTTGTACAACAGAGAGGTCAAAACACGAACTCTTTATGCTCCTCTCTTCTCTTTCCCCTCACTGCCCAACCTGTTATGGCAGATGTCATCCTCTGGTTTTGCTGGATGTCTCTTCCTGTTCTTCCTCTCAACCTTGCCAAAGTGGTTGCTTATAGGAGATCAGCTAATAATTGGGGTATTTTCTACATAAACTGGCTTGAAATGACTTGTAAACTGGCACTGTACACTCACCAACCACTATTTTAGGTACATCTTGTTAGTGCCAGGTTGGACCTCCTTTAGCGACGTAGATTCAACAAGTTGCTGGAAACATTTTCAGATTTTGGTTCATATTGGAGATAATTCATCTGAATTTTAGGAGCAGGACCACACCTTATACAGTCTTTCCCCTTGACTATACACACCTTCCTGCACTACAGGATGTTTGTTCTCATTTTTGTGCAATCACCCTCTGACAAGGGATTCAACGTTGTTATCTCACAAGATAAAACAGTCGTTCTTACCCTTCCAACCTGTTTCACCATAGATCTCTTGTCCCTCAGTGCATCTGATGTAGAACTCTACAACTCAGTTTCAGCAGATGTCCTTCATATTGTCCAAGAAACCCAGGCTCCTGTAGAGATATTGATGGCCACTGGTCATGCTGGGGAACCATCAGGCAGCCATTCCCATTCCTCAGAACTCTTCGCTCTGCTCCAGTCAGCTATACAGCAACTCCAGCCATTTGCCATCTCTGTGAAATTACAACCTTAGAAGCGCCAATTGAGGAAGATAACCCACCAGTAAAAGTTCCTGGCATAAAAACAACTCCTCTTTTTAGCTCTACTCCTGCCTGCTCTGAAACCAGCCCTCAGGCCAGGTGAGTCTCCTGAAACTCAGGCTCATGTCAGCGCCGTGATCAGAAGTTACATCACCGCTCCCATGCTCCAGTCTCTTGAAAATAATTACCCATCAAGACTTTATGACTGGACTGTAGCCCAGCTACAGCAGGTCCTAAAAGAGGCATTTCAAAAACAAGGCAGAACTATTCCAACTCTTCTTTGCTTCTCAAAGCTCACAAATCCAAACAGCAAACCAGAACAATCCTCTTCCTGGTAGAGGCAAATCTAGAGCCCCTAATTGCGAGGCCACTGCATGCCCGCCAGCAACCGGCAGTAGGTGCAAGCTCAGTCAACAGAAGAGGAGGCCCTCCCCCTCCCAATCCTGTTCACCATTCCTCACAATTGCCACCTACCTCTAATTCAGCCTGTGCTAGTGACACTGAGATGCCAGTTTCAGCCTTAGCTATTGCTCAGTTACAGCTTTCCTATGCTTCCATATCTTCCACTGGGATGCCAGTTTCTCTCGCCTATATCCCACTGATTTCAAAATGACAATGAGACAGGAATTGGACACCTACATAACCATTATATTTGATCTGGCGCTCTAATTTGGTAGCACCAGTTTCTACCACTACCACATCCAGTTTGCCTTTGAAGCTGCTGCTCACCGACAGCAGTTCAACCAGGACACCTTCTGGGGAAGCCTTGACCAGGAACTCTAATGCCACTTCTTTGCTGCCTGCTCACCACTTTCCTGCAGAATATGTGGAGCACCTTCTCATCCAGCTACAACTTGCATCATCCCAGCCCAAAATACCTCACAACCCAAATGCCACACATCCACTCTCACCCGTTTAACTCCAGCTTCCCCTCCAAAGCCCAAAACTTCCCAACCCACACCATCTCTTGCCAGCATGCCACTGACACAAGGTATAGATAGGAAGGGTAGACTGGCCATGAACTTAGGAGGCCGCACAATTTGCAATAATTTTAGTGACTCCAGATGCTTAATGTCAGTGTTGCTACCTGCACTCCTGCTCTTTATGCAGCATTGGCCATTCCTGTCCAGCTTGCACACACAACCCCACTAGGCAAAGAAAATGAAAAAAATCCTAACTCAGATTTTGTCAACATTTTAATAAAAGGTTTTTCAGAAGGTTTTCAATCAGGGGTTGTTGCTTGGCCAGCAGTTTCTGTTGCATGCAAAAAAAAACTCCAGTAAGCACTCAAGGACCCAGATGCCATGGATAGCCTGCTTACCAAAGAAATTAAGGAGGGGTTCATGAGACTGCCTTTCCCCCCTTTTTTTCCCACCTCAGCCCATAAGGCACCACAACCAGGAAAAAAAAATGGGGGAAAAACATACATCATCATAGATCTATCAGCCCCTCACAATAGCCATATTCCAAACATCAGTGGCTTAATTCCTAGTAATGACTTTCCCTCACATACTCAACCATGAATCACACCATCTCCCTGATAATACTTTCTGACAGAGCTGCTTGGCTTTCAAAAGCTGACATCACAAGTGCCTTCAAAGTCCTGTCAATTCATCCCAACTTCTGGTGCCTTTTTGGACTCAAGTGGAAGGGCACCTACTATTTCACAGTTAGGCAGCTCCTGTGTTGGATCCTTACCAACAACCACAAATTGCTGTATCTGGTCCATCTCCTTAACAATATCCTGGTTATATCTCCTCCATGTTCCCTGCAGTTCACTGGTTAATCACCTTGAAGTCAGTTTTCACTGAACTCTGTTTTCCTTTGTCAGAAGAGAAAACTGAAGGCCGTCAACATTCCTTGAGTTTCTCGGCATAACCCTCATCACAATCCAGTTTCGGGCTTTTCTGCCCACAGAGAAACTCAGTTGCATTAATCTCCTCTTTCAAAACGTTCTCCTTACTCCTCCTTGCACCAAACAGCTGCTCGCCCTTTTAGAACACCTGAACTTTGACCTGTGTACAATCCCACGAGGTTGTTTCCTCATTTCTCACTTGCTCTTACTCTTATCATCTAAACCCTCTCTTCTTGACAGCTCTTCTGTGGCTCATGCAACATCTCCTCGCCAACTGGAATGGCATTACCCTCTTTTATGATGATCAGCTGTCCCGCCCTGATGACATTCAGCTCTACACAGATGCTGCTCCTTCTGCTGGCTGTGAAGATTATTATGGTGGAAGGTGGTTCTCCTCTAAATGGCCTTTTGAGTTCAACCAGTGTCTCCAAAACTGTTTCCTGTAATCCTCAGCTTTTTATGAAATCTACCCAGTGGGCATTGCTGCTTTACTATGGGGGCACGAATGGTCAAAAAGATCCATCCTCATTCACTCAGACAGCCTTGCTGTAGTAGACATAATTAACAAAGGCTGAAGCAACTCCCCAGCCCGTCTGGCACCAATAAGCATGCCACGTTTTAAATCACTTAAATCACCTTTGTTCCCCATGCTGATGCTCAGTTTGATCTTCAGGAGGTTATCTGGACCGCATCTACATGCCTAAATGCATTCAGCATAGTTTCACTTCATATTTTTTACCTGGTTCTCTGCTCTGCCGCACCTGCAGTGGCTCTGCGTTTCACCAGTGGGGACCGCCCCACAGTTTGAGAACCACTGGTTTAGATATACTCATTATAACTGTCAACAAGTTTATTAAAAATACTTTTGTGAAGTAGAAATTTACAGTAGGATATTTATTTTCATAAAGCAACTCTCCCAATAAGTCACAAGTCCAAGAACAACAGATGTGACAGAAAATTTGGTAAATTTCGATTCCTGATCCTGATTCATAAAAAAAATCTCAGAGGGTAAATGTTCTTTCATGTTTAAGAGAAGCACCTGAATTCTCAGAAGAAATGATTCTTCTTCTTTCATCTTTCATCTGACAGCAGGAGAGGAGTCCCAACTCGGAGGCTCAGCAGAGGCAAGATCAGTTATTCCAGCACATGAAAGAGGGAGAAAAGGAGCTCGCATTTATGCTGGGTCCTCTCCCTCCAGCGCAACAACTTTATACTGAAACAGAAGGATCAACCATCTGTCAGGCCCCTTCATCAGACTGCTCTGCTGCTGCACATGTAAATAAAGAAGAGGAAGAAGACATGCCACGGAGCCTACCTTCAGGTTGCTGCTGTCTCTAAAGAATAATTTAGCTCCTGGGGCCTGACCAGTGGCTGCATGTGCAACATCCCTGAAGAGTATCTAATCATTTACAATCTCACACTGAGATAACCTTCTGCCGTGTTTGCTCTGCTTGTTTTAAAAAGGACATTGACCTCGTAATACATGTGAACGTGACAAATCATTCCTGCACAGAAACAACAAGTGTTGGATCCAAGTGTGCCCCTGTGTGTTCATGAGGGAATCCATACAGGAGAGAAACTACACTGTTGCCTCAATTTGATGCAACTGTTTCAGCAGCAGCACAGCAGCAAGTCAAGATATTACCTGAGATGTTGTACAGGTAATGCAGTAAACAGCTAATTTATAGAAAAACAAAACAAGTCTACTGTGCACAGATAAAGCGAGATGAGAGATTATGTCTTCAGCTTGGTGTGGGAGCTGAAGGAGCCTACTTCCCCTGAGCCCCCGCCCTTATTGTGCTAATTTTTTAATTAATGCTAATGGAGAACTTTTTTTTCCTATCTACTTAGTATTTTTCAGTTCTGATGCAACAGCTCAACAGTTTTTCCTTTGAGACCATCTACAGTGGCCAACAGAGGCTTAGCCTCAGCAGTCGTTCCAGAAGAAAGGACAGTCCCTTAGTCCCTAGGGCTGAGGGCTCAAATTAAAAAGGCTCTGGACCACCACCATGGTTCAACACCTCAGTAATGTCTGTTTCAGGGGATTCTGGAGGGGAAATGTTCTCCACCTAGAAGGAGCCCTCTGTAGTATGAGTGCCTTCAGAGTCTATGCTTGAAACCTGCAGAGCTCATCATTTTTCTGAATCCCTTTTTTTGCCTCACACATCCATGCCTCCCTCCCTCTCTGCACCTTGCACATTTTTTAGCAGTTTTGCTCAGAGCTGAGGATGAACTTGCACTGAGATGCCAACTGATTTAAGTTAGAGGAAGATTGTAAAATCATACAAGAGTGTTTCTAGCTTGCAGCACCCTTAGTTAGTAGACCATGTGATATCATCTTGACTGATAGCACAGCTTGCACATTCTTTCCATTAATGATTTAAAAGTTTTCACCCCCTCTTCCATACAGCACTTTTGATGTTCTTGGATATTTTTAGGCTGCCTTCCTGCAGATGCAGCATTTTTAACATCCACCTGCAGAGTTTTGTTGGTTTCAAGTCAGGTCATTGTGAGGGCCACTCCAAAATATCCTGCTTGTGTTCCTTAAAGTGGATCATGGTGGTTTTTGAAATTTACAAAATCAAACATAACTTACTCAAATGAAAACTGATAAAGTATTCAAATCCCTGATTATGAACTTCGTCTAGTGTCAATAGTGAGAATTTGATGCTTTTCTGTTTTAGCAAGCTCTGTCTGTAAATAATAATGTCTGAAGATAATTGTTGTTAAATAAAATTTTATTTTATAATTATTTTTCGCTGTGTTTGTATGCTAGACATGTTACACATGGTTATTTGGGCTTTGCCTTAACCCTATAATACATGATAGGAAATAATTTTCCAGCAGAATTCAGAAGACAACATTGCTAATGGTGTGTTGTTTGACTCATTCCTGTGCATGTAAGATATTGCAACTGTATTAGGAGAAACTGTTAATTCACTTCACTGGATTGTGGCGATATGGTTTAAAGGAAATGCTTGAGACTTGAGATAACAATGGCTGCATATATGTAAGAGACACTGTACATGTTTTTAAGACATAAATGCACTGATTACATTAATTTTTTCATATTTTCTTCATGAGATAATTCAATTATGTCAAAATGTCATCTACTTAGTCATCTATTTTCTGCCGCTCATCTCGGTTCGGGATGCGAGGACAGCAGTCTAAGCAGAGACACCCAGACCTCCCTCTCCCCGGCCACCTCCTCCAGCTCATCTGGGGGGACACCGAGGCGATCCCAAGCCAGCTGAGACATAATCTCTCCCTGTTGTCCTGGGTCTGCCAGGGGGCCCTCTCCCAGAAGGACATGCCCAAACACCTCAGCCAGGAGGCATCCTAATCAGATGCCTGAACCACCTCAACTGGCTCCTAGGCTCTACTCTGAGCCCTTCACCCTATTGCTAAGGGAAAGCCCAACCAACCATCAGAGGAAGCTCATTTCTGCCGCCTGTATCCCCGATCTCATTCTTTCAGTCACTACCCAGATCTTGTGACTCTCTTCACTACAACAAATTATGATTACATTAATAACTTCCAGAATTTAATATCGGTTTGGTTGTCCACCAGGCCTAAGTTAATCCCTCTGCCTGTCCTAAGCATTGGGAAGGCAAAAGCTAAATAATGTTAGCTATTGTATTATTTAGCCTGCTATTCTCATAAACTGTTTTTTACAAATATAAAACAGTTTTAAACAAGTACATAGAAATATGTTTAAATATCAGTTAAACAACCAGGCAAATGTTATGACTTATGTTAACTAATAAAGATTGCCCAATTCATTTATCAGTGTATCCGAACAACGCATAGACAGTGTAAAGTATGGACATAGCCACTGTGACGTCAGCCACTGGTTCTGGACTCAACATTTTGAGCTTCGGCAGCAGTGTTGTGGCCACCACTATGTTGGATTTTGGACCAAGTTACCTTGTATGGATGAAAGGGTGGAGTGCTAAATTATCACCTAACCCTAGGTAGCCTGGTTAGGAAGCTGCACTGCTCAGCTGAACAGGTGCAACTCACAGCCACACACCTACTTTGATTATCCATGTGTATAGTTTTTATATATAGTTATAAAAAAATTCAACCCACTCAGAGTTTTTATGGCCAAAATTTTATTTTGTACCAGCCTGTAAACGTGTTTTTTAATGCTGTAAAGTTGGGCATTTTAACATGGGAGTCTGTGAGGATTGCCAGTCTCAAGTGGCACCTACAAGAAATGTAGATTTTACCACTTCCACACTGGCTTCATTTTTAAGCTTCAGAGGTTGCCCCTTGGAACAAGGTCAGCTGTGGTTCAGTGCTTTTCCCTGAGTGTTTCCCTACACATGTTACTTGCTCTTTGTGCTAGAAGTAGGTAAATTTCCACTTTGCCTTGTCTCCCCTCTCTCCACCTGTGTGCAGTGTTGTATATACAGAGCCTCACTCTTCTGTCATGGCAACGCATAATTTGCAAACAGCTTTATGGTGGATGGATAGCTACTTGAATCAAGTGCAACATTAAATTCTCTTAGATCCCTGCTCTCTCTCCATCACAGCTGGCAGATCTAACACATTTCCTGGCAGAAACATAGACTTAAATATAATCCACATCTTCCACTTATCCAATTCAGGGTCGCAGGGGTGCTCAAGCCTACTCCAAGTGTCATAGGGTGAGAGGCAGGATATGTCCTGGTTGCCAGTCTATCACGGATCCAATTCACCAATCCAATATTTCTCATGCATTACTTAAAATACAACTTACAGTGCAAGCACATTAGAGGTTTCAAATGTTCCTGTCATACTCATCTAAGTTGTCAGCAGATGTCCTCTCTGTCTGTTAGATACACAGCTGGACTCTGAAGAGCTGCCTCTTTCTCTGCAGGTGTGTCACTGAAGCAGAAAAATAATGACCTGGAGGAAACGGAGATCCACCCACAGGTTAAAGAGGAGCAGGTGGATCAAAGCATCAGTCCACACATGGGAGCCTTTACTTTATACAGTATTGAACGGAAAAATTCTAAATTAGATCACTGACAACACAACAGATGCAACGGAGTGATGCTTCTTGTCCTCACTGAAGTCTCTGTGGAGCTGGAACAGCCACTAAGAGAAGAAAAGTCTTGTTGTCAAAAATGTATTTCACTGCATGTGCCTTGAGATGTCTGACAGTGTGCACTGCATAACTGAATTATATTGAAAGTCTTCTAAGGGCTCAAACACATTTCACATAAAATAAGAGTTGCATCACAAAAATAATATATTTTTGAATTTCTCCAAATTAAAGATCAATCATTTTCTGCTTCATCTGCAGGAGATAAACTATCCCAAATGACCTACACCACGCACTCACTTCATCCTTCCTCTACTTTCTCCTTCTCACAATTACTTCCTTTAAGGTTGGTGTGTACAGGAAAATAGGGAATATTGAGGCAGTGCACCAGCTGTCTGTTGTGGGGGTGGGCAGTTAATTTCCCCAAGGAGCCACAATTAGGACCTAGTTGTAACATCTACTCTTACCAACAGCAGTTTATAAAAAGATCAAATTAATATTGAACAGAATTGAGTTCAGCTTATTAGTGTGACCCTCCACAAGTCTCAGTTTCTCATGTGACCCCTTGGGAACATTAATTGTCCACCCCTGGAACGGCTTGCGGACAGTGGATATTTTTTATTAATCTTTTACAAAGACCCTGCTGTGTCTCTGCTCACAGAAAGGGGCAGGCTTTTTTCAAAATAAGGCGTGTTTTAGGCATTTTTAAAATTTTATTTTGTCTGCTGTACTGAAAATGTACTCAACTGCAAATGTTCCAGGGAAAGGGAGGCTATAAGAAAAAGGATGGAAAAATGATCAGTGGAACAGCTTTGTAAGGCACAGACTCGGTGCATAATCATATTCAGATGGTACACAGATCATCTGTGTTAGCATATGCTGGAGACAGGACCCAAAAGTGGGAGGCAGAGGCAGGTTAAATAAACAAAAGCTAAGCCTTTAATCCAAAAAGAACTAAAGTTACATAAAGTCCAGTAAGCAAAACAAACAGAAACTCCCCCTTCAAAAAATAGCACAAGGAACTTAAGGAAGAAGAAGTGGGCAAACAGATGAGCTTACAAGGGGAGAAGGAAGACACACACACACACACACACACACACGACAGATTAAACAGAGGTGAAAACAAATACAGCGATACTCATGAGGGCAACCAATTGCAAAGAGGTAAAGGAACAAAAGTAGGAAGTAAAATTACAACGAGTTCAAAGTTTTATTTTTTATTATGCTTAGCTGTTTTTAATGTGGTTGTTTTGAATGTTTGCACCAAAATAAAGAATGATTATAAAGAATGATAATTTATCTAAGCCTTTATACTGTAGCACATGAGGTAAAGGCAACACTTTCTGGACAGATTATAGCTGTCCTCAGCTGTTACTCTGACACTGAATGTTAACGTTTTATAGATTGGAAGAGACTCAACCCATAGTCCAAGTCATAGTGATGTTTCTCTTTTGGAGTATTAAAAAGCCCAGGACAAGAATAGAGCAGTGGAAATGCCCCCAAAATTTCAAGATGCCCCATACAGGAGGTAGAAAAAGACACAACAATTTTTTTCATAAGGTCTAATATGTGAAAAGGATTCTTCAATAAAAATATTTTCCTGCGAAAGTGATTACATTGACAGATATTGTGACATACCCCCCAAAATTAAAAAGCCAAATGGGAGATGCTAGACCTGAACTTATGTAATTTCATAATGGATTATCTGGGAGTTCCTTTACATGTCTCAGAAAGCAGAATGTGATGTATTGAGGAAATGCAGCCCTACAAACACAGAAGTGCAATAGACAGAAATTTCAAATATGAGAATCTGTGATGAATATACTCATAAACCTTTCAACAGTTTTTGCTGGGATTATCCCAGAGGCACCAGCCTGAGTTTTTCTTTTTTTTTTTTTTTTTGAAAGGTCTGACTGTGCTGAATCCAGTAATATATGATATGTTACTGTATCAGGCACAATCAGTATTCTACATTAAAATGTATGACATGGTCCAATTAAAATACACAGGTGTGAAAGGTGTGCTTCAAACCTGAGGATCCAAACTCAGATCCATGAAGCCAGGAACTCATCCACTACTGCGTAGCTTTTTATTATCCTTATGAAAACCATGATGAAAAGCCATGGCTGCTTCATTTTACATTTAATAAACATTTAATGCAATGCATTAGGTGTAGGCAGTAGAGGGTAGTAGTAATGTCTAATTATTAAAGACAAAGTTGACTGGGGATCATTAAAACATTTGTGCCTAGAGGTCTACCATAACTTACCCTAAAATGACTAAAGTGACCCATAAAGTTGTGCTTGTCCTTTCTTGACCATAAAAATACTTCTACTTATAGTAAAAGCATATATAATAACAACAGCGATAGTAAAGAAGTGGAGGCTGAAAAAAAAGGTGGTGTAGGGACAAATTTCCCTCAGTAGGAGGCGATATTCTTGTCAGGCACTTCAACGAAGATCGTCTATTTTGACGAGGCGTCGCTTTCAGGTCTGCCTGTGACGTTGACCTTAAGTATTTCCCTTCACTGTGAATGCAGCAGAGTGGGACATCTTAGTACTTAAAGCATCCCAGGTAATACCGATGGAGACCGCGAGATGATGGAGACCATGGCTGCAGCGCTGACAGATAAGCGAGGTGAATGAGAGGTGGTAAATAAAGAGCTGGGACTGCTCGATAGTTGCAGTTAAGCGGGCTGTCAGTGTTTGGCTACGTCAGACAGCCGCTGGCCATGTTAGTTAATCAGCTGCTGTGTTGGTAACAGGACAGCGGGATGCCATTTGGGATCCACCTTATCGTTTGCACCTCATTTTAACCTGATTAATTGTTGGTGAGTAGCTCGCTTTGCATGAGTCGCCACATCATTTGCGAGTTTCATGAACAGTTTGTGTTTACATGACTTCACATTCAGCTGTTCGCGTCATGGCGTGATGATGACACCTGTCTGTCCAGGATAAAGAGGCTGGAGAAAATGGCAGGACGGCGGTGCTTGTTTTCGCCTACAAAAGGCATGCGTTAACTTGTTGTTTAAATAGAAACAACCAGAGAGCTCCTAATCACATTTTTTTTTGTATCTCATTAGACTCGAATTCATTTGTTGTGTGTTTAGAGCTTATCTGTGACCCTGTAGGCTAAGACTTTGGGTTTGTACTGCTCCTCTAAGTAGAACAAAGCTGTGGATATTGTTTCCCGTATCGGCTTACTGACCAGAGCCAACGCTGGCCTCTTATGCACTTCAGGATCAGACAGTGTCAGTGGTATCAGATATAATTTAGATGCAATAAGGTGATATTTGAAATGAGGAAACTGTGCAACAGATTTGCGAAGTTCAGATTGCACATCATGCACATTATGTGCAAGTTCCTCATTGTTTAATTCTCTGCAGAAAGACCAGCAGTGCCATGTCCACAAGTCTGGAAATCATTGATCACAGGGTGTCAAATTTATTCCAGTTATTCTGTTGTTCTCCCTGAAGCCCAGTGAGCCAGACTAGTGAAATTTTTTTATATTTAAAGAGGACCTATCCTGCTCATTTCAAGTGCCATATTTTTATTCTTGAACTATTCAATTAGTGAGAGACCCTACAACATTAGGAGACCCCAACAATCAGACAAGCACTTGGCGATAGTGGGAAGGAAAAACACACTTTTAACAGGAAGAAGCCTCCAGCTGAACCATCACAGGGAGGGGCAGCCATCTGTCACAACCGGAAAGAGAAGAGGGCAGAGAACGACAAAAGGCACACTATGGTAGAGAGAGCCAGAGTTTAATAATTGCTAATGATTAAATGTAAAAGGGAGTGAAAAGAGGTGAGTGAAGAAGAAATGCTCAGTACATCATGGGTGGTCCCCATCAGAATCAGAATAATCTTTATTTGGCCAAGTTTGTGCACACAAACAAGGAATTTGACTCTGGTTCACTTTGCTCTCTGCATGCAAAAAAAAAGTTTTCTTTTTAAATAGGCTATATATATATATATATATATATATATATATATATATATATATATATATAGAGAGAGAGAGAGAGAGAGAGAGAGAGAGAGAGAGAGAGGAAAAAACAAGCTACAGAAAGTCTTAAGAAACTATAAGTGCAAAACTGAGTAGTTCAATGTGCATATGTACATATGACCAGCCTGAGCCTATTATTGCAGCATAACTAAGGGAGGGTTCAGGGTCACCTGATCCAGTCCTAACTATAAGCTTTATCAGAAAGGAAAATTTCTTTAAGTTTAATCTTAAAGTTAGGGAGCGTGTCTGTCTCCTGAATCCAAACTGGCAGCTGGTTCCACAGGGGCGGAGCCTGATAGCTGAAGGCTCTGCCTCCCATTCTACTTTTAGAAACACAAGTAAGCCTGCAGTCTGAGAGTGAAGTGCTCTATTAGAATAATAAGGTACTGTGAGGTCTTTAAGCTATAACGGGACCTGATTATTCAAGATTTTGTATGTGAGGAGAAGGATTTTAAATTCAGTTCTGGATTTAACAGGGAGCCAATGAAGAGAAGCCATTATGGGAGAAATAGGTGATTCACTATTCACAATAATTCTTGGTGCAGCCTCTTAGTCAATCCCCTGTCTGAAACAAGCCCTTCATATGAGCTATTAAGGTCACAAGGGTCAAGATCTGAGTGGGAGTTGAATTACCCAGGTAATTCAAGACTGCATTATAGGTGGCTGATCACTGGTATCATAGGCCACCACCTCTGTTCAATGATGGTCATTTACAGCAGACATAGAAGGCCTCCTTTACTCGAAAGTTGATGTGAACAGTTTTAATGCAATAATCTCCCAAATTATTAAGCAAATACTTTCATTAACACTGCAGTGATTCTCAGAAGCTGCTGTGTTTTGATCCTTCTCCACTGATTCTTTGCACTTTCTTGTACCAGGTGCATGAGGCCTTCGGGTCCTGCTAGGAGAACCCATGGACCCAGACATCATACCCTTGCACTCCTCCTCCCCGCCTCTGCTGGATGATGATGGTGACGGGGAGGTGGCTTCAGAGGAGGATGAGTTCAGGGACTTTTCTGTTGGGATGTCCTACTCCTCTCTTGGTTTTGCTGATGCTACTGAGCCACCTTCTAGTTTCAGACCTCCTTCTCCAACCATAGAACCAGCCACCCATCAACCCAGCTGCAGCTCTAATCACCCAGGTGAACAATCCCAGCCTACATCCAAAGTGAAGCTGGAGTCTGGTAAGGCTCAGATGGATGTGGGAGGGCAGGATTATAATGCTGAAGCTTCTTTGCACCTCACAAACGGATTTGCTGAAAGTGCGCATACCTCTGGGGCTCATACTGCTTCTGTATTTGGTAGTTGGTCTCCTGTGGAGGAAACGGGGTTTGCTGACTTCACTGTGTTTACAGAGCAGACAGGACACCCATGGTGTTGTGGCTTCTCTCCAGTGGGCAACGCAGAGCAGAAGGAAAGCAGACTAAGAGGGACTAACAGCAGCTTTAGTGAACAAATCCATGATTCAGGACAGGATGTTATTATGGAATCTGAGCCCAGATCTTACTGTGCACACAAGGCAGAACAAAACATCTGCACTGAGATCAAGGACTGTGAGAAAGGAGATGCAGCACTTGTGCAGCCATCTCAGGTCCATCATCAGCCTCAGGAAGCTGCAGGAGCTTTGAATTTTCCATCTGAAGAGGAGGAGCTAGACAAGCCTGGGGATAGTCAGAGGGAAAGGAGGCGTAGTTTCAATTCTCCTCCAGCCTCTGAGGTACAGGATGATGGAGATGCAGAAGAAGAGTTTCAAACATGCAGTATGTATGAGCCTACGTCAGAGGACTTGGCATCCTTCAGTGATGATTTGTCATTTGAGGGTGCTTCTGCAGACTTTGAACCAAATGTTTCATCCCTTGCTTCTCAAGACGATCAAACTGATTGGGACCAGTTTGATGAAGAGGATGATGACCTGGGAAAATGCAGAGATTCTGACTCTTTTTTCAACAGCAGTGTGACAAACCTCAACCAGACTGACTCAGACAGGGGTTTTCATCCCTTCAACCAATATACGACTCAGGAAACTTCTGCTACCTCCAACCAGTCACAGACTGGAACACATTTGGAAGACAGATTTGATGACTTTACTGACAGCGGTTTTGAGCATCACAGGGACCAAGAATATGTTCGAACAGCTGACGCAGGGGTGCAGATTCTGGGAAATCTCCCGCTGAGTGACAGCTTTGCAGATTTCTGCTCTGCGCCCACGCAGGAGGATGGAGAGCGGTCGTGGGCGGAATTCAACGACCAGAGTGCAGAGGATAGAAAAAGTTGGAGACAGTTCAGAGCGCCAGTCAGCAGCCTGCAGACTGATGGAGACACTGAAGAGGAGGATGAGCAGGACAGAGTGGAAGGAACAAGAAGGAACAGCTCTCAGGTAGAAGATATTTTACTAAACCTAAACTGCTGCTGTTTCCTTTTTTGTAATTAATATTAATAAAGCTTCCATTTTTGAATGTTAGTGTTACCAATTTTTTTTTAAACTTAAGTTATTTATAGGCAGGTTAATGCAGTAAAAAGAAACACATTTCTGAACTAGTTTAAAAATGAACCATCTTATACTCTTATCTGGCCAGGCTTCACTGTCCTGCCGTGTCCAGGAACTCCTCCAGGCCAGTTTCCCAGAGGTAGTGGTTCCAACTGTGGAAGGTGAGAAGGAGCTGCTTGGCCTCAGTGCTTTGCTTCAAGCTCAGCATCTCTCTGAGAGTGGGGAGGAGATACCAGACCTCAGCAGTGCTCAGTGGTGAGGAGAACCTCTTGAACTATGGGTTACCCAATCTGGAAAGCATCAGCTAGTATGTCAACTTCCCCTCAGGGTTAGGGCTAGTCAATTTTCTGTGGCTTCCTGTTGTAGATGGGGCATCTATATGTGAGGTTCATGAACTTCTGTTCCCCCTGCCAGCCTTTGTTTATGAATGTAGATAAACTTTAAATATGTAAACTGAGGTTGGGCAATAGCTGATGATTTTGGAGAATGCTTTTTTTTTTTTTTTTTTGTCTCCACAGTT